>CAUYUJ010010946.1:412018-420293 GCA_963575745.1 Prorocentrum cordatum | reverse complement strand
ACGCACAGGCACACAGACGCACAGACACACACAGACACACAGACACGCAGATACGCAGATACACAGACACCCAGACGCACAGGCACACAGGCACACCGTCACACAGGCGCACAGACGCACAGACGCACGGACGCAAGGACGCACAGGCGCACAGACGCACAGATGCACAGACGCACAGGCACACAGACATACAGACTCACAGCCGAACAGATACACAGACTCACAGGCGCACAGGCACAGACGCACAGACACACAGACGCACAGGCGCACAGACGCACAGACGCACAGACGCACAGGCACACAGACGCACAGACACACACAGACACACAGACACGCAGATACGCAGATACACAGACACCCAGACGCACAGGCACACAGGCACACCGTCACACAGGCGCACCGACGCACAGACGCACGGACGCAAGGACGCACAGGCGCACAGACGCACAGATGCACAGACGCACAGGCACACAGACATACAGACTCACAGCCGAACAGATACACAGACTCACAGGCGCACAGGCACAGACGCACAGACACACAGACGCACAGGCGCACAGACGCACAGACGCACAGACGCACAGGCACACAGACGCACAGACACACACAGACACACAGACACGCAGATACAGAGACAGAAGACACCCAGACGCACAGGCACACAGGCACACAGTCACACAGGCGCACAGACGCACAGACGCACGGACGCAAGGACGCACAGGCGCACAGACGCACAGATGCACAGACGCACAGGCACACAGACATACAGACTCACAGCCGAACAGATACACAGACTCACAGGCGCACAGGCACAGACGCACAGACACACAGACGCACAGGCGCACAGACGCACAGACGCACAGACGCACAGGCACACAGACGCACAGACACACCGACACAGACACACAGACACGCAGATACGCAGATACACAGACACCCAGACGCACAGGCACACAGGCACACCGTCACACAGGCGCACAGACGCACAGACGCACGGACGCAAGGACGCACAGGCGCACAGACGCACATATGCACAGACGCACAGGCACACAGACATACAGACTCACAGCCGAACAGGCACACAGACTCACAGGCGCACAGGCACAGACGCACAGACACACAGACGCACAGGCGCACAGACGCACAGACGCACAGACGCACAGGCACACAGACGCACAGACACACAGACACAGACACACAGACACGCAGATACGCAGATACACAGACACCCAGACGCACAGGCACACAGGCACACCGTCACACAGGCGCACAGACGCACAGACGACGGACGCAAGGACGCACAGCGCGCACAGACGCACAGATGCACAGACGCACAGGCACACAGACATACAGACTCACAGCCGAACAGATACACAGACTCACAGGCGCACAGGCACAGACGCACAGACACACAGACGCACAGGCGCACAGACGCACAGACGCACAGACGCACAGGCACACAGACGCACAGACACACAGACACAGACACACAGACACGCAGATACGCAGATACACAGACACCCAGACGCACAGGCACACAGGCACACCGTCACACAGGCGCACAGACGCACAGACGCACGGACGCAAGGACGCACAGGCGCACAGACGCACAGATGCACAGACGCACAGGCACACAGACATACAGACTCACAGCCGAACAGGCACACAGACTCACAGGCGCACAGGCACAGACGCACAGACACACAGACGCACAGGCGCACAGACGCACAGACGCACAGACGCACAGGCACACAGACGCACAGACACACAGACACAGACACACAGACACGCAGATACGCAGATACACAGACACCCAGACGCACAGGCACACAGGCACACCGTCACACAGGCGCACAGACGCACAGACGCACGGACGCAAGGACGCACAGGCGCACAGACGCACAGATGCACAGACGCACAGGCACACAGACATACAGACTCACAGCCGAACAGATACACAGACTCACAGGCGCACAGGCACAGACGCACAGACACACAGACACACAGGCGCACGGGCGCACAGACTCACAGACGCACAGGCACACAGACGCACAGACACACAGACACAGACACACAGACACGCAGACACGCAGCTACACAGACACACAGACGCACAGGCACACAGGCACACAGTCACACAGGCGCACAGACGCACAGACGCACGGACGCAAGGACGCACAGGCGCACAGACGCACAGATGCACAGACGCACAGACACACAGGCATACAGACTCACAGACGAACAGGCACACAGACTCACAGGCGCACAGACACACAGACACACAGACACACAGACGCACAGGCGCACAGACGCACAGACGCACAGACGCACAGACACACAGACATACAGGCTCACAGCCGAACAGATACACAGACTCACAGGCGCACAGGCACACAGACACACAGACACACAGACACACAGACGCACAGGCGCACGGGCGCACAGACTCACAGACGCACAGGCACACAGACGCACAGACACACAGACACAGACACACAGACACGCAGACACGCAGCTACACAGACACACAGACGCACAGGCACACAGGCACACAGTCACACAGGCGCACAGACGCACAGACGCACAGACACACAGACGCACAGGTGTACAGACGCACAGATGCACAGACGCAGAGGCACACAGACATACAGACTCACAGCCGAACAGGCACACACACTCACAGGCGCACAGACACACAGACACACAGACACACAGACGCACAGGCGCACATACGCACAGACTCACAGACGCACAGGCACACAGACGCACAGACACACAGACACACAGACACGCAGACACGCAGACACGCAGATACACAGACACACAGACGCACAGGCACACAGGCACACAGTCACACAGGCGCACAGACGCACAGACGCACGGACGCACGGACGCACAGGCGCACATACGCACAGATGCACAGACGCACAGGCACACAGACATACAGACTCACAGCCGAACAGGCACACAGACGCACAGGCACACAGACACACAGACGCACAGGCGCACAGACGCACAGGCGCACAGACGCACAGACTCACAGACGCACAGGCACACAGACGCACGGACACAGACACACGGACACACAGACACGCAGACACGCAGCTACACAGACACACAGACGCACAGGCACACAGGCACACAGTCACACAGGCGCACAGACGCACAGACGCACGGACGCAAGGACGCACAGGCGCAAAGACGCACAGATGCGCAGACGCACAGACACACAGACATACAGACTCACAGCCGAACAGGCACACAGACTCACAGGCGCACAGACACACAGACACACAGACACACAGACGCACAGGCGCACAGACGCACAGACTCACAGACGCACAGGCACACAGACGCACAGACACACAGACACACATACTCCCAGACACGCAGACACACAGATACACAGACACCCAGACGCACAGGCACACAGGCACACAGTCACACAGGCGCACAGACGCACAGACGCACGGACGCAAGGACGCACAGGCGCACAGACGCACAGATGCACAGACGCACAGACACACAGACATACAGACTCACAGACGAACAGGCACACACACTCACAGGCGCACAGACACACAGACACACAAACACACAGACGCACAGGCGCACAGACGCACATATTCGCAGACGCACAGGCACACAGACGCACAGACACACAGACACACAGACACACAGACACGCAGACACGCAGCTACACCGACACACAGACGCACAGGCACACAGGCACACAGTCACACAGGCGCACAGACGCACAGGCGCACGGACGCAAGGACACACAGGCGCACAGACGCACAGACACACAGACATGCAGGACACAGACATACAGGCTCACAGACATACAGACTCACAGCCGAGCAGGCACACAGACTCACAGCCACACATACACGCAGACACACAGACACACAGACGCGCAGGCGCACAGACGCACAGACTCACAGACGCACAGGCACACAGACGCACAGACACACAGACACACAGACACACGGACACACACATGCGCAGACACACAGACGCACAGGCACACAGGCACACAGGCACACAGTCACAGGCGCACAGACGCACGGACGCAAGGACGCACAGGCGCACAGACGCACAGACGCACAGACGCACAGACACACAGACATACAGACTCACAGCCGAACAGGCACACAGCCACACAGGCGCACGGACACAGACACACAGACACACAGATGGACAGGCGCACAGACGCACAGACGCACAGACTCACACACGCACATGCGCACAGACACACAGACACATCAACACACAGACACGCAGACACGCAGATACACATACACGCAGACGCACAGGCACACAGGCACACAGTCACACAGGCGCACAGACGCACAGACGCACGGACGCAAGGACGCACGCCCGCCCGCACGCGCGCGCGCACGCACGCACGCACACACGCACGCACTTACGCACGCGCGCGCGCCCGCCTACCCGCCCACCCGCCCGCCCGCCCGCCCGCCCGCGCGAACCCACGCACGCATGCACGCACGCACGCGCGCACGCACCCCTGCACGCACGGACCCACGCACGCACGCGAACGCACACACACACACACACACGCACGTACCCACCCACACACATACACATACACGCACACGCACACAGGTACACACAGGCACACACGCACACACGCACATTTTCACACACGCACGCACGCACGCACGCACGCCCGCACGCGCGCACACGCATACACACGCACACACATGCACACATACACACATACTGTCACATACACATACACACGCACACGCACGCATGCACGCACGCACGCACGCACGCGCTCACGCACTCACACACGCACACGTGCACACACCCACACACCCACGCACGCACGCACGCACGCGTGCACGCACGCACGCACTCACGCACGCACGCACGCACACACGCACGCACGCACACACGCACACACGTACACCACACGCACCACACACCACATACACCACACAACACACAAACCATACACACCGCACACACCACACACACCGCACCACACACAGCACTCACAGCACACATGCAGCACCCACTGCACACACATCACACACGACACACCACGACAGCCACACAATAGACACGCAACAGACACGCATCATACACGCAACAGGCTCAACCGACACACATCACACACCACACACAACACACGCAAACACACACCACAACACACCACACCACACCACACCACACCACAACACAACACAACACAACACAACACATCACAACACAACACAACGCGACACACCACAGCACACCACAACACAACGCAACACAACACACCATAACACGCAACCCACAACCCACAACACACATCACACAGCACAACACCACACATCACACATCACAACACAACACACAACACACAACACACAACACGCAACACGCAACACACAACACACAACACACAACACACATTACACAACACACAGCACACAACACACCACGCAACACGCAACACACAGCACACAACACGCAACACACCAGACAACACACAACACATAACACACAACACACAACACGCAACGCACAATAAACAGCACACGACACACGACACACGACGCACACACCACACACAACTCACACAACGCACAACACACCGCACACACACCCCTCCCTTAAGAGACGAGGTCACCCAAACCGCTACCCTCGTTTCTCTTTCCCGCTATTTGGGGGCCTCCTGGGAGGCACCGTCGCCACCACTGGATTCGCCCCGAGATCCTGGCCAGAACGCACCCCAGGAGAGGTCCAGGGAGTAGCGGCATCTGTACCTTGTGGTTTCTCCATCTCTCTCTCTCTCTCTCTCGTCCACCATCCTTCCACCATCTAAGCCTCCCAGTTGGGGTCCGAGCAGATGGAGTCGGAGGACTGTGCTGCATCGCCGATGCCTCGGTGATGCTGCTGGATGTGGGGCCCGATTTCTCCGTGCCGACGTCGCCGATGCATCGCGGATGCATCAGCGATGCATCGGCGATGCGTCGCGATCTTCCGACCCAATCTTCTCTGACGCCGTATGGGAGGCCTCTACCTCTGATGCCTGTGGTGTGCAGCTAGTCGCTGCTGCAGCTGGGCGAAAGATGTTGGCAGAGCGAGACCAGCGGCAGCCCAGGTGGGCAGCTGGACAAGCGGGGCCTCTGTGGGCAGATGTCCCCTGATGTCCCCTGCTTCTCCTCCTCTTCCCACTCCTCATCATTCTCAACGTCCAAATCCTAGACGGCCGCGTCAGCTCCTTCATTTGACTCCCGTGTGCCGTGGCCCGATGTATCACCTGACAACCTGCCCGACAGAAATCGCTTCTTGGGCGAGTTAAACGTGCCTTGCACAGGGCCTGCACAGCGAGAAGATATAGTCCCTGCTGTCGCAGCTCACTGGTCGACATGCCCCTGGTCGATCTGCCCTCGGTATTCGGATGGCCATCCCAGCAGGCAGACGTTCGGTTGCGATCCCGACCATGGGGCGAATAGTGAAGCTGCGGTTTTCGTACGAGACTCGATCCCAACCAAGCGACAACAACATGTTTTTCACCACAGTTAGCTCTTGTTTGCTCGTGCGCCATGCAGTATGTATACCCCAAGCCCTCGATGCCCGCCCACTTGTCTTCGAGACTACCCATTCAGGGGGTCTCCGTTGGGATGTGTACACCCCGACAGGGTGAGACATGCTGGGTTGGCGGGCGGACTCTGACCAGCGGGGCGGGCGGGCGGACTTCCGGGCGAGATGGGCCGGCGAGCCCCAACGGGCGGGCCGGGCGGGCGGGACCTTCAAAACGGGCGGGCCGGCTCCAGGCAAGCGAACAGGCGTGCCCTGACTGGGCGGCTCGTGCAGACGGGCCCTCACGGGAGGTTCGGGCGGACGGGTCCGTTCGCGGGCCCTCACAGGAGGTTCCGTCGGACGGACCCTAAAGGCCAGGTCGGCGGGCGGGCACTAGTGAGTGCGTCGGCCGGGCGGGACATCGAAGCAGGCGGGTGGGCGTCCAAGCAGACGAACGGGCGGGCCCAGGCGAACGGGTCGGGCAGGCGGGGCATGGAGCGGGCGGGGCGGGAGGGCGGACCCTGACGGTCGGTCGGGCAGACATTAGTTCGCGGGCCGGACGGGCTAACCTTCGCGGGCGGGTCGGCGGACGGGTTCTGACGGGCGGGACGGGCGGGTCGGGCGGACGGGGCGTTGCCGCTGGCGGGCGCGTGTCCCAGCAAGCGAGCGTGCGGGCCCAGAGCCCCTGGGGGTGCGGTTCGCACACGAATCCACTGGGCCGATTTGTCGGGCGGGCAGAACAGTAAACCAGGGAGGCGGGCGAGCAAGTCCCAGGCGAGATCACGAGCCCTGAGTGGCGAGAGCGCGACTCGTGAATACATCGGAAGGGTGTCCTAGGCGAGAGCGCGATTTCTGAAGTGCGAGAGCGCGATCCTGAGCTAATTGTGAAATAGGACTAGCCAGAAGAGGGACTCTTCAGTAGACTAGAAGGAAGTCTAGAGTGAGACAGCGATTTCGGCTGACTTGTGAGGAAATTTCAGATGGGAGCCACTGTTGTCATAGCCTGGGGGGGGCAACGACACATTTTCTGAGGGGGGCAACAACACAATTTCACAATCAAGACTTCTCTTGAGAAACAGGATGCGAGAGCCGATGTGTGCTCTTCAAGGCAGAAAAACAAAAGTGACACCAGGCAGGAGTCGCATTCCAGATGGCTTGGCTCATCTGATCTAGCTGGAGCTCCACTGGAGTCTTCAGTTCGTGGTGCCGAAGCCCCGTTTTGGCCCAAGATGTTGCTCGAGGGCTGAATCGGCAGAATCGGTACGCAGTCAAATGGTAGCATGTCTTGCGGAGGTTACGGAAGTTGTGCTGGTCGCGGATCGGGTGGAGAATCAGACACGACGACGCGATACAGCACAATGCATTTGCAATTGTGTTTTTGTTTCCTGCGCTCACTGGGCTATTGGAGGGCGATGCGACGAGTGTCTACTAATTCCCTGTCAAGCTCTGAGGTTATCCCGATCTGCACGCGCCAGTGGAGAATATGAATCCATTCGGTCCGCCCGCCCCCCCGTACACCTTTTTCCGACGATTGTTCAAGTTCTCCCTTTCTTGCGGTAGCGTCGCCATGCGTACGCGTGTTCTTAGGTCTGCACTTCATGGATTTCGTAGAAGCCGGCCCCCTTGGTTGGGGATGAACTTTGCTGCGTTTATCATCAACCACCCTCCGTCAGAGAATGTCCGCCAATCTGTAGCCTGTGGGGCTCAAGCAAATGATTTCAGTTTCGCCTGTATT
>CAUYUJ010010946.1:234518-407018 GCA_963575745.1 Prorocentrum cordatum | reverse complement strand
TATAAGATCGAGGTCGGTTCGGAGAGGGTGCCCTAATCTTCTTCGTGCTTGTTGGATGCTCTTGTGCAGCCTGGGGGAGGGCACCCTTGGCTCTCACTTCCTTGATGTTCCTCTGTCCGGTCCGATTGTAGGCGATCGGCTGCAGAGTAGACTAGGGGATTTCCCGCCGAATCTCCGAAACATGCGCGTACTGCTCTGTAGACCTACGACGCATTCTGCGCATCCTCGTAGATTCGACGAACGAGTCACTTCTGGGGTAACTCAATTCTGTGGTCGATCTCCTACTCAGGGCAAGGAGGGGGGGAGGCATGGAGGGAGCAAGTGATGGAGGGATAGAAGAACAAACATCGGCATAAGCACAAACTTTCGACGGTCTGCACGGCTTCCTTGGATCGGAGTTGCGCCCCCTTGTCGGCGCCTTCGGCGCCGCCCCCGGCGCGCTGGGGGTCCAGCCCCGATCGAAGAAATCAGCGCGAACGTCCGAGATATCACGTTTATGCAGCTTTTTTTTTCCGAGGCGGGAATTTATACATGACCACCGCCTGGAGGATCAATTGTTGGTGACCTCGCAGGCGGCGGCGCCTCGTGAGACTAACATCCCTCGCGGTATATATATATATATATATATATATATATATATATATATATATATATTTGGGCCCCCGGGGCCAAAATATATCCATATCCACCGCCCGCTGGGGCACCAGGACGTCGTTTCCCAGGCGGTGGATATCTATAAATCCCCGCCTCGGATTTTCTGTTCCCCTATTCTGAAGTCGGGCCTGTCCCTCTTCAGTCTACAGGAGGAATATTCGAAAATTGCGAAAAAGAAAGTCAGTTGACGACGATTTCTTGACTACTTTTGAGTAGTTTGGAGTATTTTTTGGGGTATTCCTGATTTTTCGCCCAAACTCCCCCTGTGGGGGGACGCCCGACCTAGCCCTGCTCCCCGCTCCTTGCCTCCGGCGGGCGTGCGAGCGCCTGGCCCGGGGGGGCTGGGCGGCCCGGCCCCCCCCCCCCCCCCAGCCGCACCAGCGGCTCCTCCTCCGGGTGCTCTGCCCGCTCTCTCCTCCCCAGCCGCCGCCTCCCCCTCCCTGAGCCAGTCGAGGGAGGAGGGTTGCGTCGGGAGCTAGAGGTCAATCTCAACATGCCGTGGAGGCCCATGCCACGAAGCACCCTGCTTGCGTTTCGATGCTTCTTGAGCCAGGCAAGGGAGGAAAAATCACCCGGGCCGGACAATCGGCGTTTACTGGACGGCCCTGGGTGTTTGCTACACAGCCCTGCCCTGTTCGATTCCTTATTTGGGCGCTTTTAGTGGCTATTACGGGGAGGGCGGGGGGGATTTTTTGAACTCTAGACAGGCCTGGGGTGCAGTAGCGCGCGTGGTGGAGCGCAACCCCAATGCCTGGGAGTCACCCCCAGGCGCGCAGGTGGGGCCGTCCCCGGGCCGAGGCGCGAGGGAGAGAGGGGAGGGTTGCGTCAGGAGCTAGAGATCAATGTCAGCATGCCGTGGAGGCCCATGCCAAGAAGCTCTCTGGTTGCTTCCAGGGTGCCCTGGCTTTCTTGGGTTTCGATGCTTCTGCCACGGAAGGCGTGACGCTCCCAGCACCGAAAATGGATGGACGTCCTGGGGTCTCTGGGTTGGATTTCTTGTGGAACGTTTCTTGTGGTCGGCCCCAACTGTAAGAGTGAAGTGTGTGTGTGTGTGTGTGTGTGTGTGTGTGTGTGTGTGGGGGTCGTCGTCAGTCTGCGGGCTTCCATAGCACGCGCGAAGAAGCCCGACGGCGCGCCGATTCTTGCAACCTTGCACAGCGAGGCATGTGCCGATTTTTGTGTCAAGACTTTGTTGATTGGTCACGCGGGGGGGGGTCGCGGATGAGTCGCGGGGTGGGTCGCGGGGTGGGTCGCGGGTGAGTCGCGGGTGAGTTGCGTGCGGGTGGCTGCTCTCCGCTTTTCGCGCGCCACTCAACATGTAGGCCTCCGGACCCTCGATACCCGCCCTCTTCGTCTTCGGTCGCACCCCTCTTGGGTGGTATACCGTTCTTGCCTGCCCCGTTTAGGTGGCGTGACCGTTCAAGTAGGAAAAGGAGGGGGCACATGACAAAACCAAAGGAGGAAGGGACGTGGACATGAAATGGGAGGGGTGGCGAAAGGATGTGATGAACATTGAGGACGAAAGACTCAGTAGGAGGGGGGGAGAGAGATGGCGGAGTGTAACGGGCGGGCTGGGCGGGCGGATCTTGATGGATTGGACGGGCGGGTGAGGCGTTTCAGCGGGCGTGCAGGCTTCCAAGCAAACAGACAACCGGGCACCAGCGGGCAGGCCGGGCGGGCGGACCGTAATGGCAGGCTTGCCGAGCGGTCATCGAGGTTGCGTTCGCCCTGGTGCTATTGGATTGTGTTGCTTCGCGTTTTCTTTTGTTTCTCTCTTTTCTTATAAACAAGTATGAAAATCTATGTATATGTTTTGTCTTATTGCATAATTCAAGATAAAAGCAGCTCTGTATACAACAGTTTTAATTCTTTAAGCGGTTTAATCATACGGAGAACAAGGCAGGTTTGCCGAGCGGACCCGAGGAGGCGGGGCGGGCGGGCGGACCCTACGGGGCGTGTCGGGCGGGGCATGAAAACGGGAGTGCGGGCTTCCGGCCGGCGAGCCGGCGGACCCAATCGGGCGGGTCGGGCGGGGGGGCCCGTGCGGGGTTTAGTTGGTGCGATTCGGTTTGCAGGTTTTTCGACTCAAATGATCAACCCGATCCATTGCAAACAAACATAAAAATACATTATATTCGAAATGCACGACGGTCCCGTGACATGATTACGATACCGCGACCGCTACAATGCCAAGCAAGAGTTTGACGGAGGGGAACGCGCGATACACCTAGCGTGCACAATGCGATACTACACGATGTGGAGTGAAAGCTGAACTTCTCGTGATACAACGACATAATCGGGATTCTTGTTTCAAGTGCGCGAAATGATGCAAGGGGCGTTATGCGCGAGATGATGCCCTGCCGCGCAGTGAAAGATGTCAGCGCCTTCGGCGCTTCATCGGTGCAGGGCTGGTGACACGCTTGCGCTTCTTATTGATCGTCGCCTGATCTTTGGCGTCGCTCCACTCGACCAACGTCGGAGCATTCGGTATCCGAATAAGCCCCTGTAGAAGATGGCGCCGCAACACAGCCATGACATGGCTGTGGCAAGATACAGCCTTCTCACTTGCCATGCCTGAAGGAACTCTTTTCTTCATGTGCAATGAGAAAACCTTCCCAAACGAGAAAAGGTCTAATATTACCTCGCAACGTTTGCGAATTGAACTCATCACGTTGGCATTGTCTGACTTCAGTTGGAACATGACTGCCTCATTGGGAGTGGCTCCACAAGAGCAAGACAATCCTGCTTTAGCCTTGTAAATGGGAATGTTTTGATAGTAGAAGAACTTCGAAGCCGACATGTATCTCGTGAGCAAATCGGAAACGGTAGACTTTGCATTGCGGCCAGTAAGCGGTCGTTTGCAGGACCGCTCATGCTGGCTCATTAGCGCCAGAACATCAACGCAATACTCGCGATAGTTGTTGTATGCTTTGGCCTGGTTAGCCGAAGTCTGCAACCGCTGGTGCGCTCTGCGCAGCTCGGCAGGCCGAACATCAAGTGAAAGTGTGCGATGCGCTCTTGGCCGGGAAATGTCAAAATAATGTTTCTTGGTCAAACTGGTCGGAGGTTTCCTCTTGAATTTGATCACGATCTTCCTAAACATTTTCGACAGCGGGTCGCTTTCTTTAACAAGCTTGACGAGGTCCATCCAAGCATGCAGCGGGTCGCCACCGACGCATTTCAGATTCGGGAAAACCTTTTTGGCATCCACCGTATTCCATTTGTCGGGCGTGTCAAACAGGATGATTTCAGCCTCGCGCCTCTGGTCGAGGGTTGCGTTGGCTTTCATGAAATAGGACAGCTCAGGTACACCCTCGTCATACCCTGGCTTACACGACGCAGGGGCTCCATCGACGATCATTCCATGCGCGCAATGGATAGCCGAACGGTCGGTGGACTCCTTTTTGGCGTCATGCTTTTCTTGACCCACAATTGACAACGCATACTCGTACGATGCATCAAACGACAGAACGCGAACATCCAATTCATCAACGCACCGCTTTTTGTAGACTTGTGAGATTGCAACGCCAGCCCTGACGATCTTCTCCCAGACGGGCGCGCATGGATGGAAGCAGAAAGCTCAACTCGCTGCCATTGGAGATATAATGCTTTATCAGGAGATCTTTGACGCGCCGGTACTTACTCTGCGTGCGAGCATCTGTAAAAGAGACGACGAGGAGCAAGGCTTCTGGGGTTATGTAATAGTTGCGGGTAACTCGGATGCCCTCCTCTTCAACAGTGAAGCGGGGCTGGCGGACGTCGAACAATACGTGAGCACGAAAACCGTTGTTGGTATTATGCATTTTATGCACGCCGATGGAATCCCGCAGAATCTTAGCACTCCGCGCTGCAGGTATGGGCCACTGCAATCCTCCTCCGCCATCGTCAAGGCAGACGCATTGCATTTGATTTGGTCCATCCTAGCTAAATACTCGATGACATTGGCTTGGCGCCCAGAAGTTTCTCGGCCGAGCACTGCGTCTTTCAAGGGGTGCTTTTTTGTGGTCCTCCAAGCGAGCTGAACACAGAAAGTGGCGATTCGGGCAGAAGGGGCATCGCCGCGGGTTCTCTGCATCCCTGCACTGGTCCATGCCCGTGCTCCGCACCTCGGCTTTCAGCTTCCGCATGATTTCTGATGGACAGCCTGTCCGACCGCCGCATAGTGAATCACCTATGGGGCCCTTCTCGTCGGCGCGGATCGCGTCGTTGACAGCGGCAACGCAGAAGAAACCCATGCCGGCATTGCTGCACATCTCTGCTAATTCATCCTATGTGATGAGATTAGCCTGGCCGCCCTGAAAGCTGACGATGCTGTAGCTGCCAACTAACAGCGAATAAGCATGGCCTGCGCCGTCGTCAACGAGGAATTTGCCGCCTGCCAGCACGGTCTCGGATGTCGCTCGGCTCACTCCCGTCCCAAACAGAGCTAGCATTTTGCACCCATCTGCAAGAATCCCAAACGGCCCTTCGCCTGGCGCGGCTACAGGGAAACCAAGATCGTTGAACGACAAAGGCACGCATATGTTCGTAGGACGGCTTGTGGAATTCGTTCGCCTGCAGTTGCTGGAATCCCCTGACGCATTCGCAAGCTCCAACCCCATCTCCATGCCGAGCTGCCTCATATCGTTGGTGGTTCGGGAATGACGACCAGGGTCCCCCAGGGCGTCGCACCCCGCCATGCGCGAGCGCTCGTGGGCAGCGGTAAGCGCTAGCATTTTTTTCCCCCAAACCTCCAGCAAACTCCTCTTGGCTCCCTTTTGGCTCCCTCTTGGATCTCTCTCATTTCCCCATTGGCTTCCTTTTGCCTCCTTATCGAAGGATTCCTGTAGTAGCAAATTTTCAAATGATCTCCTCCTGTTGCGGATTGCAATGCGATTTCCTTTTGTAGAGGATTACACTAGGATTTTTTTTGTAGCGAATTACAAATGTATTCCTTTTGTGAGAGGCCCAGCTGGTAGTGACCCAGGACCCAAAAGAAAAAACAAAAACTTGAAACCATTGAAAATTAGGAAATTATGCGATTTTCAATCACTTTCAATGACCTGAGCGTAAACTATATAAAAACACAGCATGTTCCATCTCCTGGAAGCCCAGACCATATGACAACACAGCATTTTCCACCTCCTGGGTGCCCAAACCTCATAACAAAAAAAACACAGCATGTTGGAGATCTGATGTATGAGAATGCTGTGTTTTCGTATGGTTTGGGCTCAACAGAGGTGGAGCATGCTGTGTTTTTATATGGTTTGGGCTTCCAGGATATGTTTTTTTTTTTTTTTTTTTGTTTTTTGTAAAAAATCGCTCATATCATTGAAAATGATCGAGAATCGTATAATTTCCAAACAAAAATCAATGATTGTTTTTTTCCCCCCCCTCTTGGGTCTTGGGTCACTACCAGGTGGGCTTGCCACAAAAGGAATCAATTTGTATTCCGCCACATAGGGAATCCATTTGAAATCCGCCACAAACAAGGATCAATTTGTAATCCGTCACAAAGGGAATCACATTGTAATCCGCCACGAAGGGAATCAATTTGTAATCCGCCGCAAAAAGAATCCATTTGGAATCCGCCACAAAAGGAACCAATTTGTAAGAGAGAAAGAAAGAGAGAGAGAGAGAGAGAGAGAGAGAGAAAGAGAGAGAGAGAGAGAGAGAGAAAAAAACATCAAAAAAGAGAAAGAAAGAGAACCAGCGGAAGAGAAAAGAGAAAGAGAAGGAGAAAACGAGGCCCGAACGCAGAAACCTAATCACACCAACTAAACCCCCTACCGGGGGGCCCCATCGGGCGGGCCGGGCGGGGCAGCGAAAGGAATCTCGTATATTGCAAGAATCAGCCACGTACAGAGGGGGGTGGGGGGAGGGGGGAGGGCTTCTTAGAAACACCCCTGCTTCTTAGAAGTCGGCGGCCTTACATCTATTGATAAGGCCCGCGCCTTCTAAGAAGCATCTAAGAAGCCCTCCCCCCTCCCTCCACCCCCTTGTGCGCGCCGCCAAAAGATGGTACTTCACGCGAGAGCATCCTTCCGTGTAGAATTGCAGGGGGATCTAGTGTGAGAGCGCGGCGCCGGAATCGGTTGCACAGAAAGTCTGGCCGATAACGCATTCTGAGGTGATCGCAAGAAAGTCTCAAGCGAAATTCGCGATTCTAGACTCCCCGGTCAGGAGTTCTCTGGCGGGAGTCGTATTGGTAGTGGTTTTCTGGGGGCCAAGAATGCAGTTTGAACAGGAAGACGAACAACTGGGTGCGAGCCCCAGGGACGGCATTTCAATAATGGGCACCAGGTGGGGGGGGGACTAACCATAGTTTTTTCTTTGTTATGTTCTCAGGAGTGAGATCCCAACAACAACATAAATCTGCATCGCGAAACCTCACTGCAGTCACGCACTCGGGAGGCCGAGGACCATTCGGCCCACTCACTCTGACGACATGTGGCTGGCATGATTTCGCGAACGTTGGTATGGGGGTGATTTGCCTTCCGTGTTTTTCACGTTGCCGCGTTGGCCCCATCGGCCCATTCCCCCCTGACCGCGCATGTGTCCGAACACTATGGCGCGCCAATTGCACGATGTCATCGCGCTGCGATTTTTGGATCCGAGCTGCGCGTTGCCGCACTTGTTGAGGCGCCCATCGGGCACTTTTAAACTACCCATTCGATGCACAAGTTGCGTGCATGGCATGTTCAGGATGTTCTCGCCGAGAGTCCCAGGACCCCGTAGTTTTGCCCGCAGGTGAGCACGCGCGATAATGACACCGCGATGGCAATGTTTAGGCGTGTGCGTGTCCTCGTTTGTGTGCCGGTTCGATCCCGCGCCGAAGCGAGACGGTGGCGAGCTCTTCGGCTTCAACCCTCAGGGCAACCGCCGCTGCCCCTCGGGCAGCCGCCGCTGCCCCTTGGGCAACCGCCGCTGCCCCCAGGAGCCGCTCCCCCGCTTCGGGTGGGGGGGGGGGGCGGGCGGTTCCCCCCCTCCCCCCCCCCCGGGCCGCCTTTCGTCCCCTCCCCGCAAGACGGTCATCGCCCCGCCCCCACCCCTCCCCCCACCGCCCTCCGTCCCCCCCCCTCGAAGCGGTCATTGCCCCGTCCCCCACCATCCTCCCCCCGCGCTCCCAGTCCAGGCCCCCCGTAGCCGCGGCAGCACGCACCCCACATCATGTGTCGGTCCTCGCCCTCCCCGCTGGATCCCTCGCTACATCTCGCCTAGGAGGAGGAGGACGAAGAAGGAGGAGGATGATGATGAGGAGGAAAGGGGAGGACAAGCAGGAGCAGGAGGAGGAGGAGGAGGAGGAGGACAAGCAGGAGCAGGAGGAGGAGGAGGACCAGTGTGAAATCAAGATTCACCAACAATGTTGGAATTAACCCTCCCTCCAAGCTTCCTCTTCATAGGCCCCCACAGCGGTTCATTTCCATTGAGGGAGCTGCCTCGTTGGGAGACAACCTTTTGAAGATCCTGAAACATGCCAAAACATTGTTCTCGGGATTCCAACGTCACGTATCAACCTGACTGCTGCGTCTTGACGATCCAGAATCGTGCCAGAGCGCCGTTTTTTGGACTTCAACACCGCGAATCAACATCAATTTTGCGCCCGCATCATCCTGAATCTTTCCAAAACATCCTTTCTGATACGATCACGGAAAGCCGTGATACTCTTGAACATGTTGAAAACGAATGTGCGCGGCGCTAAGGCAAGAGCCACATGTCGGAAGGGAACCGCCCTCAATCCGTTAAGCTCTCGCGATTTTTTAAAACGAATCTGCGCGGCGCTGGGGCGAGAGTCACATCTTGAGAACGACCCGCCCTCAAACCGTGAAACTCTTGCAAAGGTTTAAAATGAATGTGCGCGGCGCTAAGGCGAGAGCCACATTTTGAAAGCCACCCGCCCTCAATCCGTGAAGCTCGTGCAAATGTTTTAAACGAATGTACGCGGCGCTAAGGCGAGAGCCATATTTTGAAAACGACCCGCCCTCGATCCATGAAACTTTTGCAGTTTTTTTTTAGCGAATGTGCGCGGCGCTGAGGCGAGAGCCACATTTTGAAGACGACCCGCCGTCCATCTGTTAAACGGTTGTCATTTTTAATATCCAGGGTCATCAATGGTGAGGGAGTCTAAGGCGAAACGCCCGGCCCGCCCTAACAAAAATGCGTCGGGGTGCGACAGGGAAGAGCTATCCATAAGGAGAAGGGATGAAGGAGGATTATTATTACTACTACTAGTACTGTTGTTCCAATTCTTATTATTATTGTTATTCTTACTACGACTACTACTGCTACTATTGTTACTACTACTCGTATTATTTTTTACTACTACTACGACTATTACTGCGCTTACGACTACGGCGACGACTACTACGGCTAGTGCTACCATAACAGCAACCACTCTTACTACACTACTACGGCGGCTACTACTACTACTACTGCTACTACTACTACTACTATTACTACTACTACTACTACTACTACTACTAGTACTAGTACTAGTACTACTACTACCACTACCACTACCACTACCACTACCACTACCACTACCACTACCACTACCACTACCACTACCACTACCACTACCACTACCACTACTACTACTACTACTACTACTACTACTACAAGTAAGCATGCTACAATGAACGCTAGACGTAGGAATACTACACCTACTGATAGTATTGTTAAGGATAGTACTATTAGTAAACATACGTCGAAACCTAACACGGCTAATAGCTATACTTCTGAGAAGAAGACGAATACACATACGAATATTACTAGTAACGCTAATACTCATAACTCCGATCGTGGTAATAATGACAATCATGAACATAACCATAATGAGAAGACAAGGGCACCCACAGAACAAAGAGGAGGCGCAGGAGGAGGAGGAGAATGAGGAGGAGGAGGTATCACTGTTTCTCGTTGCCAACAACTCCGAGCTCGGACGGGCATCCAGTGTGATCGAGGCACCCTGGGGGAGTCGTCGGTGAGGCGTAGCCGGTGAGCCGTGCCTGAAATCAGGTCCCAAAGTGGTCTCCCACAAACACTGCACACACATTTAAGTCCAAGGTTCAAGTTCGTTCCCCCCTCCTCCTCCGCCTCATCCTCTCCCCGCCTCCTGCCCCCCTCCTCCCTCCCCGCAACGAGCAGCACACTATTGCTTGTGCGGCTGATTGCAGGTGGCATTCGACAGGCGCTCGAATTTGGACACCCGCCACCTTCCCCCTGCTCCTCATTGTCCTCCCTCCTCCATCCGCCGCTTTAGGAGGCGGAGGAGGATGAGGAGGATGACCAGTGTAAGCTCAAGAGTCATCAATTAGGTTGGACTAAACCCTCCCTCCAAACTCATTCTTCATAGGCCCCCACGACGGTTCATTTTCACTGAGGGAATTGCCTCGCTGGAAGACCCTGAAGTAACATTGTTCTCGGGATTCCAACGTCACGGATCAACCTGACTGATGCGTCTTGACGATCCAGAGTCGTGCCAGAGCGCCATGGGACTTCAACACCGCGAGTCACTGACTTGTTGACCCTCCTAACCCCGATTCCTTCCGAAGCACCATTTCTAGTACGTTGACCATGGGAATCCGTGAAACTCTTTTGCAAAGTCGACTGTGCGCGGCGCTAAAGCGAGCGCCACAGTTTGAAAAGGAGTCGCCCTCGATCCGTTGACCTCCTGCGAATTTGTAAACCGAATGTGCGCGGCGCTCAGGCGAGAGCAACATTTTGAAAACCACCGCCCTCAATCGCGAAACTCTTACGATGCTTATTATTATTATTCTTATTATTATTATTATTCGTATTATTGTTATTATGAGTTTTATTTGTATTATTGTTCGTATGCTAAGTAGTATCACCATTATTACTCTTATCATTCTTATTAGTTTTATTATTATTTTTATAAATTAATATCATTATTATCATTTATTATTATTCTTATTATTATTAGTAGTAGTATTATTACTATTATTATTGTTATTATTATCAATAAGCGAAAGTCGCGGCGCTAAGGCGAGAGCCACATTTTTGAAAACGACCCGCCTTCCAGGTGTGAACCTACTACCATGTTTAAGCTTCAGTGTCGCAGGTGAGGAAGTCTCAGGCGAAACGCCTGGCCCGCCCTAAAAACTGGCTTCGGGGTGCGACAGGGAAAAATCATTCACAAGGAAAAGGACTGGAGGAGGAGGAGGAGAAGGAGGAGGAGGAGGAAGAGGATTAGCAGGAGGAGGAGGAGGAGGAGGAGGAAGAGGAGGAGGAGGAGGACGAGGATGGCTGGCAATTTATCGCCCCCATTCCTCGAGTGGCCTGGGAAAAATCAGGCCCCCCAGAAAAGGAAGGGAACTTGGGGATACATCCCTTTGGGGGCTATTCGGACTCCACCCTATTGAGGATGAGCGGCCCTCCGTCGTATGCTCACGAGCGGGGTCTCCAATGTTGGGTCGAACAACCCCACAGAGTCGGAGATCGGAGACGGCATCATGATGCCCGTGAGAAGAGCAGGACGGGCGAGCAGGAACCACCGATGCCACAGTGTGCCCCCCCCCCGCCCCCAGCCCACCTGATGAGTTCGGCCGGGGGTCGGCGCAGGCCAGGGGGCGGGGGTCAAACGCGCAGTTTGAGGTCCCTGGGAGGGGGAGTATGGAAAGGGACGATTTCACACGCATGGAGACTCCCAAGGGGTCGCCGGCTTTTCGTAACCCGCATCCTGCAACACATTAAAACAACACATGCATATATACATCAATTCATGCATCTTTGCATTCTATACACAGTGTATGTTTTACATATTTGAGCATTTGTTCGTTGTCTGATCAGGGCCATTGGAAAGTCCCAGAGAACGTTTGCCCCTCAGTGTTTTGTTCGACCATGTTATTCTGCATTCTGAAGCAACATCTACAAGGCAGTACACACGCTTCTTCTTATCGGTTTTATAGGAAAGCCCCAGAGGGCGTTTAGAACTGCGGTGTGATGTCTGAACGTGTGCTTCCGCATTCTGGACAGAAAACAACACACCACACCGTTCCCTTCTTACGTTCGCCAGAAGGCCCCAGGGGGCGTCGGCACCGCGGAATTTTATCCAGAAGGCACTTTAACGGAGTTCGATGTTGTTCAGCCACGACGACACCAATTCAACGCGTTATCAAAGAGAATGGGTATGTGGCAGATTGGCACGTCAGGCGCTCGTTTTGTGCAACATCTTCCCACGTGTTGTTTTTTTTGTTGCGGCTTTACATCCGAATTCCTTCTGTTGCGGACTTACAGAAGAATTCTCCGTGCGACGGCCTTACATAATAATGTTGGGTCGAGTGTAACGGCCGAGTGTAACGGCCTTACAGAATTCTTCACGCTTCGCGTATCCCCACCAGCCCATCTCAAAACAGCAACTCTTGCGAAGCATGCCGACAGTCGTGTTTTTCAGGCGTGTTTCCGCCTGCCCCCGCATATCTCCGGGCCTCTCGTCCTGGTGTGAGTCGTTCGGGCCCTTCTTCCTGGTGTGAGTCGTTCGGGCTCTTCGTCGTGGTTTGAGTCGTTCGGGCTCTTCGTCCTGGCGTGAGTCGTTCGGGCTTCTCGTGGTGTGAGTTGTTCGGGCCCTTCGTCCTGGTGTGAGTCGTTCGGGCTCCTCCTCCTGGTGTGAGTCGTTCGGGCTCCTCGTGGTGTGAGTCGTTCGGGGCCCTCGTCCTGGTGTGAGTCGTTCGGGCTCCTCGTGGTGTGAGTCGTTCGGGCGCCTCGTCCTGGTGTGAGTCGTTCGGGCCCCTCCTCCTAGTGTGAGTCGTTCGGGCTCCTCGTGGTGTGAGTCGTTCGGGCCTCTTGGGCGCCTCTGGGTAGCCTCTTGGGGGCCTCTTGGGGCATCTTGAGGCCTCTTGGGGGCCTCTTGGGGGCCTCTTGGGGGCCTCTTGGGGCCATCTTGGAGCCTCTTGAGAAGGACAAAATGAGCCCAAAACCTTTGTAAAATCAATGATTTTGCTATGAAGGAAGATGAGCGCGGCCCCTCAGGACGCCAAAATGGGGCCAAAACCGTAGTAAAATCAATGATTTGGCTTCAAGGAAGAGCAAAGGGGCCTATCTCCGTCCCCCCGTCGGGGCCAGAATCCTCGTGAGGGTCGTCGTTTTTTGGCCCTCCCAGGAGTCGAAATTGACCCCCCTGACGACCCGCCGGGCCCCCTGTCCAGGTCCAGGGGGAGGGGGGAGGGGGAGGGGTAAACCCCTCCCTGAAGGGGAAGAAGGGGGGTTGAGGACAGAGCGGGCTCTCTAAACCACTCACGCCCAAAGGGCTGGTGGGATTCCTCTTGTGGCGGCCTCGCACAAGGTTTTACTTTGTGTCGGCCTTACAACAATAGTCCTGACGTGGCGGCCTTACAGAATATTGTGGTGAGTGATACAGGCAAGGAAAACAACAACACATCATCTGTACATACAGATCTACAAAAGAAATGCAGTCACATTGAAATTTGTTGTATTCTCAGCGATGTCGGCGCGGGCGGTGGGACAACAACATCGAGAACACAATGGCTTCAGCCATAATAGCTCCCAGACTATGTGAAACACAGCGTTTTCAGCTATCGGAGCGCCCAGACGCTGAAACACACAGCGTGTTCAACCATTGGTGTTCCGAAACGTTGAAAAACACAGCGCGTTCAGCGATCGGTGCTCCGAACTGTTAGGTTTTCGTATTATGTCAGCCTCTTGCACCTTTCGTTGAACCCATACCAAGTTTCACCATTTCACTGGGTTCTTTGTTTCTTTCTTTCATTTGTTTCCTCTGGTATCACTCACACAAAGCAATTTCTGTGCAAGGCCGCCACAACAGGAATCCTGTTGTAAGGCGTCACACAAGGAATATTCTTCTATGGCCGCCACAAGCGTAAATCCTTTTTGTGAGGCCGTAGCAACAAATAAACATTTTGTAAGGCCGTCGCAGGCAATTCTGCTGCAAAGCCGCCACATAGGGAATTCTTCCTGTAAGACCGCCACTAAGAGGCAGCCCGTTTCGAAGATCCCGGAACAGGAACTTGTCGGGTGAACTTGCGCGGTTGTGACAGCAAGGTAAGCTGACCGTTGCATGCTCCATGTTTTTTGTTTGTTGTTGCAGAGCCCTCCTCCCCCTCCCCCACCCTCCTCCAGGAATGCCCCCGCTGCCCGTGGGACCGCTCGGCGCCGGCACTGGGCCGCTGTCCAAAGACGCCTTCGCGGCCGAGATGGCCCAGGCCGGCAGGGCGAACATCGGGCGCCCGCGCCGGACGTCGGAGGTCGTCGGCCAAGCACCAGCAGCAGGAGGAGGACGAGGAGGACGAGGAGGAGAAGGAGGATGAGTATGAGGGGGAGGAGGAGGAGGAGGAGGAGGAGGAGGAGGAGGAGGAGGAGGAAGATTGAAGAACAAGTCGCGGCATCACCCTATTTTTCCAAACCTCCGCGCGGATTTCTCGGATCTGCGCTGACCCCTCGGCGGCTCCTCTGGCGCTGCCCCTGGCGCGTTCCGCGCGCCAGGGAAGGGGTCCAGCGCTGTCCCAAGAAATCTGCGCGGACCTCTGAAATTGTTTGTTTGTATAGTCTTCTTCTTCCTCCAGGAGGAGGGCGGTGCCGGCGGAGGCTAGCTGGGCCCACCCAGGGCTCTGGACCTCGTGGTGTGCGCACCCTTCAAAGCCTGTCCTGCAGGATCTAGGCGCACACCAGTGCAGAGCCTGTGGGGGGCCTCCTCTGGCCAGCCCTGACTTCGGCTCACGCCTTGATAAAGGGCAGATTTTCCTCGGATCCGGGTGCTCCGCTCAGGCTCAGGCGTGGCACCTTTGCCGACCTCGCCAGCGTAATTAACGCGGAACGGGGATTGGAGGATGAGGATGAAGAGGCAGGGGGATGAGGCAGGGGGATGAGGGATGAGGACGAGAAGGAGGGATGAGGGAGTAGGGAGGAGGGAGGAGGGAAGGAAAGGTGGAGGATGGATGGATGAATGGATGGATGGACGAATGGATGTATGCATGAATGAATGAATGAATGAATGGGTGAATCTATGATTGGATGATGAATATAGGATGATGATGATGATGATGATGATGATGATGATGATGATGATGATGATGATGATGATGATGATGATGATGATGATGATGATGATGATGATGATGATGATGATGATTATGCTGATGTTGATGTTGATGACGATGATGATGACGATGATGATGATGATGATGATGATGTTGCTGCTGCTGATGATGATGACAATGCTGGTGATGTTGCTGATGCTGATGCTGTTGACGATATGATGCTGATGCTGATGCTGATGCTACCATTTATGATGCTGCTGCTGATGCTGGTGCTGCTTCTGATGATGCTGATGATGATGCTGCTGCTGCTGATGCTGATGATGATGATGATGCTGATGATGACGATGATCATGCTGCTGCTGCTGATTATGCTGCTAATGCTGATGCGGCTGATGATGCTGGTGCTGCTTATGATGGTGTTGCTGCTGCTGTTGATGGTGGTGCTGCTGCTGCTGATGATGATGATCATGCTGATGATCATGATGCTGCTGCTGCTGATAATGATGGTGATGCTGATGATGATGAGGATGATGGCGATGCTGTTGCTTATGATGCTGCTGATGGTGATGATGACGATGGTGAGATTGATGATATGGATGATGATGCTGCTGATGACGGTGATGATGATGATGGTGACGATGCTGATGAAGATGATGATGAGCATTGCGATGATGATTGTGATGATGGTGTTGTTGATGATGATGATGATGATGCTGCTGCTGATGATGATGATGATGGTTGTGGTTGTGGTGGTGATGATGTTGATGCTGATGCTGATGCTGATGTTGATGCTCTGATGCTCTGATGCTGATGCTGCTGATGATGATGATGATGACTGATTGTTGAAGACACAGTCGGAGAGGAGGGATGCGAGCCTGAGGATCAAGACACGGTCAGTAGGACGAGAATGAGGGAGACGATGAGGAATGATGAGGGAGGAAAGAGGCTGAGGCCGAGGAGGAAGGGGAAGAGGGACCCGAGGATAAGGATGAGGAGACAGGAGGAGGCTTCGTCCAGGTGCATTCTCACTCGAGCAAGCTTATCTTTTTGTGGTTTCTTTCGTTACTCTTCGTCTTTCCATCTATGTAGGAAGTACAGCCGACCCGCATAGTAAAGATCAGAAGCTTTCCAAGGTGACGAGGGGGGGTGATGTCGTGGGCGAGGGGGTGGGGGGCGGGGGGCGAGGGAGCAGGGTAGCGCGGGAGAAGCAGGAGGCGGCGGCGGCGGTCTCAGGCTGCGGGCCGCTCGTTCTGCCGTGTGCCGCGGGGGGGGCAGCTTTCTCGGACGCATCTGGGCCTCGAGGGGGTCTTCGCCAGCGCCCTGCCAGGCGGAGAAAGGAGATCGATGGGCCTGTTTTCCACCACCACCATAAGTTGGAGGGGGGAGGGGGTCCTCCTCCCCCTCTTCTTCTTCCTCCTCCTCCTCCTGCTCATCCTCCACCTCCTTCCCCCTTCCAACTGATGGTGGTGGTGGTGGAAAACAGGCCCATCAGAGATGCGATGCTTCTGGCAGCCGCCTGCTCCCCAGCGGGGCTACCACGCCACGCCCACTGGGCGCACAGGGAGCCGCCCCCCTCTTCTCGGCCACGCGCTGACAAGGGGGGTACGGGCAGGGGGGAGGATTGGGAAGCCTTCTAAGACACCTCTCTGCTCTCTAGAGGGCGCGGCAAGATCTGCAGACGTGAGGCCGGCACTTTCGAAGGAGCACCCTCCTTCCGAGAGACGCATCCCCTTACTTAGTTCTCCCTTTCAGCTTCCCTACATTCTATACCATTGTGATGTCTTCTGCTGGCGGTTTTCGTATGCCAGGCACCCCGGTGAAGCAAGTACTCAAGCAGCACAGGATCCACAGCCCACTTCATGAGATGGATGACGGCGACAAGCTGAGTGATCCAAAGTTGTTCCAACATCCTCCACCTGTGCTTTTTGGTCCAGGGCAGGCTTTTACCGCTGATGTCAAAGTGAAGCCTTTGACAGCGACCATGTTGGAGAGTATCTTGAACAAGCAGTTGGAACCAATTCGCAAAGACATTACCGCGATCAAGGCCCACGGCGTATTACAGACAGACTTACTTGAAGTAGTGCAGCCGCTGAAGCAAGATATCGGAGATTTGGCGAAGCGAGTTGGACTCCTGGAACCGAATCACTCACGTCCAGTTTCTGCACGCTCGGCTTCTGGAGCATCTGTCGATACCAATACTCAGGTTGAGCTAGCAGAGCTTGAACGTGATGTCGCTCGTCTACGTGGGCCTGGTCTCGCGTGTAATTTTGGAGGGCACCCCCCGTGCTACCGCCCACACCAAGACGAAAGAGGAACGTCACCGCAGTGATCGGCAACCTCGACGGCTTCGATTCCATCGTTGCCGCCACCGATTGGCTAAAACCAGAGCTGGAGAGCTTGGGAGCCCCAGCGTGGACAAATCTGTACGCGAAGTGCGAACTCCAGAATATCATTGTCTGCAAGTTCGAAAACCAAGATAACTGGGACACAGTTGTCGCCCGGATCCAGGCAGCTAGAGTTCAGAGGAATGGGAACACAATTTGGTTTACTCCGGATGGTCCACCTGTGGTCCGAGCGGCCCGTCAGTTGTGTTTCGGTCTCAAGTTTTTTTGTTTAAAAAAAACCGTGGGGATGCAGTACACCATCCGCGTATCAGACCAGGCCCCTTTTCTCAGTGGAGGTGGGGGGGATCTCGCACTTACAGTAGCCGTGGACGGGAGCAGCATCAAAGAGGAGTGGCGCAACAATTGGGGCAAGTGGGAGGAGTTGCGCGCCCACCCAAAATTCAAAAAAAAATAATTCAATCTTGTGAAGGAATTGTACAGCGGAGCAGGTCAGGGATGAAAAGGAGGAGGAGGCAAGGGCAGCTCCCAAAGCACGGGGGAATCGGAAATTTGGCAAGTGCTGATTCCCGACAGCGCCGGAGTCGACAAAGCATCTACAGACGTCTCGGGAAACGTCGCACATACACCTCCCTCTTCCATGATTTTTTTCAGCGGTACTTTGTTGTGGACGATGCGACGGTTGAGGCTAGTGTCTTTTTTCTTATTTCGTCACCGCCTTCCTGTGCACGCCGTGCCGCTGTACCACCTCATGTTTTTCCTGCCGGCCGACCGGTTCAGGGCAAATATACCAGCGCCGCAGGTGGTGCCGCTATATTTTTTCCGGGCTGGGGCAAAGTTACTTACCCGACTACTTCGCCGCCCGCGCGATCGATGTCGGGACAGGGCAACGTTTTGGCAAGGGGCCAGGAAGCGAGGCCAGAGCGTACTGTTGACGAATCGTCCAGCGGATCGTTTTCCACAAGGTGTGCGGATATTTCCTCAGGAGCTGCAGTGGGCATGGGCAAGGATACCGCGCCACAACATCAATTGCGTATATCTTCCTTCCGTCTTCACCATCGTTGATTTCTCCGACTTCTCCTACACCATTTTCTTCTTTGCCTTCCCGGGGCGCCCGTGGGCGCACCGGAACACCGACTCCAGAAACTACGTTTTCACGTGGCTGTTGCATGGGTGCGTTTCACCACCGACCAGAACAGGCCTCCTGGGGTCGTCATAGACGTGTTTGCAAGCCGTGCGGCTTTCAGCGCCTGGAAACTTGGAATATTCAAGGTGTCCGGGGCGACTCCGACGTGAAAATCGACGGAATTCTGCCAGCGATGTTAGGAAGGGATATGGATGTATTATGTATCCAGGAGACTCACCTCAACGGTGCCGAGTGCTGCATACGTGAAAGGTTATGTTGTATTTTTGTCGGGATGTCGGGATTCAGATGAAAGATCGCATGCTGGAGCGGGGTTCATAGTGTCACCGCGTATTCGCTCGGCAATTGTTGCGTTTAAAGCGTGCGGCGATCGCATAGCCGCGCTTCGTCTGGAAATACATGGATGGTGACATGGCGGGGTGCTTACCGCGTTGTCCGTGTGCGCGCCGCGCAGCGGAATCGATTGCGACATCAGGCATACATTTTACCACACTTTGCAAGACCACATTCGCCGCGCTACAAAACACTCTACATCGTGCGTTCTCGGTGACTTTAACGCCAGGTTGTTCCGAAGAAAGGCTGGGGGGGACGTCATCGGACCGCAATTGTACGAGTCGACAGATGGCAATGTTAACCATGCTACTTCAAACTAGTACCTTTTGGTAAAAGCTTGAGTTTCGCCCGACCCAGTGATCGCCGACGCGTTCTTCGATCGCCCCAATAAAAAGAAACATTTCTTACCGTGTCCTTGGCGTTCGCCCGGTGGCGGACGTCGAGGGCGTAGCATTCGCGCAACTTGATCGCGTCCTATGCCACCAAAGCCTGCCCCCCCGCGATTCTGGATTCCTGGGCGCGCCGGGAAGGGCCAATCGAGGGCCAACATTTTCTCGCGACTGTTGAAACTACGCTTCATTTTACCGTTGTCGAAGAGCGTAAGATGAAGGCTTTGGACAAGAGGGCATTGAAGCAGACGGGTGCCAGACATGAGTTTTTGGTGGTGTTCAAAAGTGCGGCTTCCGCAAATTATGCAACGCGCAGCCTGGTTTGAATCAGCAGCTGATATTGAACAGGCTTCCAAGGCTACCGCGCTGACGTTGCCTGAAACATATGTCCCCCCCAGACGTCCGCGGGCCAGCTCGCGCGCGCTTGACCTTTATAAGGAAACGGAAAGTATGCCGGTTCACGGGGGGCCACCGCAACGAGAAGATGCTTCGCAAACAGATTCGGCAGTCCGGCAAACAAGATCGCAAAACATGGTTGGAATCTTATGTGGGGATGCCGTGAAATACTTGCGCAAGCCAAAACCATTCAACCACGCAGACATCATGGAGCCGGATGACACTTTATCACTCGCGGCGGAACGATCTAACATTGTGGCTGATTATTTCGAGTCCGCGCAGTGGCAAATCGGCATCCTGACCTCTTGCCAGACCGTCATATGATGTTCGGGGGCGCATTTCCCATGCGCACCGACATTTTCAACGTGGATGAATTAGTGGGAGTTTTGAAGGAGTTGAAATGTGGAAAGACTGCTGGACCAGACGACATGCCATCATATGTCTGGGAGATTCTGCTTTAAGACAAAGACGCTAGTTGCATATTATTGCGACTCTGTCAACAATGCTGGAGGCGAAAATCAATCCCAGAGTCGCGAAGAAAGCTAAAGTAGCATTCTTGTCAGAAAAATGAGACGCTGCCCATCCAGAAAGTTCACGGCCTATCTCGTTGCTCTCCGTTGGCTACAAGATGTAAGCATCATTGATGCACCGGCGACTCATGCGCGGAGGTTCCGAACTGCGCATGCGCCGTTCATAATTTGGTTTTCGTCCAGGGCGTGGCGTTGCGGGCGCACTCGTGCTGATATGGTGCATGATTGAACTGGCGCACAGCAGTTCTGACGACGGGATCATCGTGCAGATGTTTGACTGGGCCAACGCGTTCGATGGAATAAGTCCGGCCGCCATGTGCAGAGCTTTGCGCAGATTTGGGGTTCCTTCCGACATGGTGGAAATGGTGAGATCAATCTACGAGGCCCGCTTCTTCCCCATTTGGGGCCATACCGGGGGCCCTTCGGGAAGACGACAAAAGGCCGGGATCGCGCAAGGGAGTCCGCTTTCTCCGTGCCTCTTCCTAGCAGTTCAAACAATGATGCTTCGCGACTCGACTGATGCGTTACATCTCCACCAAAAGCCAGAATGCGTGGTTGCACGGGGCGTGCTGAACGCGGACGACACGTTATTTGTATCTCGGCACCAGACCAATTTGCAAGTCATGTTGAGTGAAATCGTAGAGTGAGGGCGGAGGTATGGATTGGCTTTGAACTGGGGCAGGACGCTGCCGTTGCAGGTATCAACATGCAAAAATATCACGAAGCCAGATGAGGGCGACATCAAGACCGCCCGGGACGCGGCGTGCGTAGGGGGGCTTGTGTGTCTGGCGACGGGAGGGCTTCAACAGAATTGTCCAGAATATTGGGTGGTGGTGGTGGTGGTGGTGGTGTGTGGGGGGGGGGGGGGCATGTGTGATTTTCAAGCAACTAAACAAAGTATGGTCCAGAGCGGCGATCGGGTGGTGGCGAAACCACAAGATCAATGACGCCGTCGTCTTTAGCAAGCTTCTCTACTCCCTGGATTCTCTGTGGTTCTTGAAAGCTGACCGCGCTCGTTTGGGCGCTTTTCATTGCATCTGCGTGCGACGACTGCTTGGCATTCCATATTTGTACATATCTCGTGCGAGCAACGATGCAGTTTTGGAGAAGGCGGCGACGAAACCGTTGTCGCAATATTTGCTCAGTAGACAGGTAAGCTTGCGCAAAAGTTTCGGCCTAAGGCGCTAATTCGTTTGTGAGGCTAGTATTGTTCAATGCAGATGGGTCGCATAAAGTGTGGCCCGCCCGCCGCAGGAGAGGACGACCGCGCCAACAATGGGCAACCGAATTGCATAGGCTTGCGCAACATGTGTAGCGCTGGTTCCACTGTGTGTTGCCCTCCCCATCCTCTCCGCTCCTCCCCCCCTTCCCCCTTCCCTCCCCCCTCCCACTGGTCATAGCAGTCGCGTGTGTGCCAGTCTGACTTCCATATTCGCGAGCGCGTCAAAGGCGCAGCTCGATTCGACTATGCGTCCTCTCGGGTGCACGGCCTTTGACTTGACCCTCCTTCCGAGAAGCCTGCCCCCCGCCCCCCTGCCCCCTCCTGCGCGCCGCCAAGCACAGGGGGCCGCCCCGTCCTCCAACTCGCCGGGGGACAGGCGAGAGAGAAGGGAGGGAGGGGGGGCGAGGGCGGACAGCGAGGAGAGCGCGGGAAGGGAAGAGGGAGGGCCAGGGAGGGGGGAGCGAGGGAAGCGACAGAGGGGGGAGGCAAGCTAGGTTCAGGCGATCACACACATGGATCCAGGGGGCGTGGATTGCCGACGGTTCCCATTTCCATGAGAAATCGCGGATGTCCGCCGCCGAACGAGGCGGCACCGGCGGCGTTTTGGGGAGGGCATCTTCGCCGATCCATGGATTTGGCGACCGCGCGCCAAATCCATGGATCGTTAATCCATGTTTGCGCGGCCCCGATAGGTGCGCTCGCGTCATATCTGACGCGTTCCCCCTCCCCCCACTCATGGCGTAGATCTCCTCTCTATTCGCACAGCCGGATGTCGAGCAGGGCAATGATCCCGAGAGGGTGCGCGATGCATCGTAGAACGCGGCACAGCAGGGCGTAGGAGAGCAAGGCAGAGCGTAGTGTGTCATAGCATGGCGTGGCGTTGCGTAGTGAAGAATAGCAGCACGAAACATTGCAACGCAATGAATGGTATCGCACAGCGGCGCATAACAAAACATGGCGTAGCATTGCGTTGAAGATCGAAGCGTACTACGGTCTGGTATGGCAGCACGGCGTGGCACTGTGTAGTCAAGCGCCGCACATCCTAGCATTGCAGCTGAAGGCCGGGTATCGCACAGCGGAACACCACATAGGATTGCATTACATGCCGTGGCATGTCGCTGGATTTATGACGCTGGCGCTGCGGCGGGAACAGTATTCGGAACGAGCGCAAACGCGGAAGTGCGGCCAGCCGCTGCAGCGGGAACAAGATTTCGAAACACAGACCACTCGAAAACCCATGACATCCTGTGTGTAACACGCATTGCGCGAAGGGGGGCGAATCTCCAGGACGTCATCGGGGGAGAGAGGAGAGTAGAATTCATATTGTGTAACCGTCGAGGGAGGGCACGGGGGGGGAAGGAGGGAGAAGGACGAGCGAGAGGGAGGGAGGGGGGGAGGGGGGGGGAGGGAGGGCAGAAGGAGAGGGGCGGGAGGAGGGAAAGGGAGGGGGGGGAAGCGGGGGGAGAGGGAGGGGAGGGCCGGGGAGGGAAGGAGGGAGGGAGGGCAGGGAGAGGGAGGGGAGGGCAGGGGACGGAAGGCGGGGAGAGAAAGGGGAGAGAGGGGGGGGAAGAGGGGAGGGGAGAGGGACGAGCGAGAGGGGCGCAGGCTGGGGCCTCCCCGGCCTCAGGCGGGCCTCTGCGCGCCTGTGGCCGCCCTGCGGCCGCCCGGGCCGCCCGGGCCGCCCACCCGGCCCTCGCCGCGCACAGGCGCCCTCGCACGGCCGTTGGTCGAACCAATCTCGGAGGGTCGGGAGGGGGTGGAGTCAGAGGAGGACAAGATGCCCATACCTCTACCCTTCCCTCGTTTTCCCCTTTTTGGGCCTCCTGGGAGGCCCTCGTCGCCACCGCTGGATTCGCCTCGAAATTCTGGTCATAACGCGCCCTCGGAGAGGTCCGGGGAGTAGCGGTATCGGTGCCTCTGAGTTTCCCTAGGGAGGGGTAGGAGGTTCTAGGCCTCCTAGATGGGTTTGGAGCAGATGGGGTCGGAAGATCGTGCCGCATCGGCGATGCATCGGCGATGCGGCTCGATGTGGAGCCCGATCTGCTTCACGTCGACGTCGCCGATGCATCGCCCACGTCCACGATGCAACGCCGGTGCATCGTCGATGCATCGCCGATACATCGCCGATATATCGCCGATCTATCGGCGATGCGGCGTGATCCTCCGACCCCATCTACTCCGTGGGAGGTCTCTAGAGGTGCGCTGGCAGAGATTGGAAGCATGCGCCACATGCGCCAAAATCGCACGACCGACGCCCGAGCTCGCGCTGCACCGCCATCGGGGCGGAAGCATGCAGCACGGCGAGCGGCGGAGCCGGCCACGCGCAGGCGAGTGTTCATCACAGGGGGGAGGAGGAGGCACAGGTGCCGATACCGCCGCTGCCCTTGCCTCGTTTTGACCATTCTGTGCCTCCCGGGAGGGCCTCGTCGCCACGGCTGGATTCGACTCGAAATGTTGGTCAGAAGGCACCACGGTAGAGGTCCGTGGACCAGGGGTGTCAGTACCTTTTGGTATCTCCAGGGCATGGGAGGGGGTGGGGAGGGCGAGCTGAGGAGGGCGGGGGTTTAGGAGGAGGTGGCGGGGATGCGATGCGAGGAGGACGGGGCGAGGGCGAGGGAGGGGGGGAGGGATGAGGATGGGTGGGAGTAGTTGGCGGGTGAAGGACGGAGGACGGGGAGTGAAGAGAAGGAGGATGTTGGACAAGGGGGTCAAACTGGGGTGGCACACATGGACCATATGCGATTATGTCCCATTGTGTCGGGCATCCATGGATGTCTCCAGTATTTCTCACTGGTCCTCATGTTTTCGACGTGTTTTCTGACTTGTCACACACACACACACATCGGAGGTGAGGGGGTGAGATCGAAGTGGAGCGGAGAGCCCCCCCACCGGGAAATCGATTTCGGTTTCGTGTTCGTGCGTGCCGTGCGGGCGAGGCGAAGCTGCGTGGGCGGCCGAGAGAAAGTCTCCTGTGGCTGAGGCGCAGCCGGACCAAATGTCTCCCTTCCGGGCGGCCGGGGGCCCGCGGTGTCCCGCCGGTGTCCCGCTGGTGTCCCGTGTGGCTGAGGCGCGGCCGGACCAAATGACTCCCTTCCGGGCGGCCGGGGGCCCGCGGTGTCCCGCCGGTGTCCCGTCGGTGCCCCGTCGGTGTCCTGATGATGATGATGCTGATGATGATCATGATGGTTGTGTTGATGGTGATGATGATGACGATGATGGTGTCCTGGTGATGATGATGATGATGATGATGATGATGATGATGATGATGTTGATGTTGATGATGATGATGATGATGAGATGACGATGATGTTGATGTTCTGCCCGTTGTTGTTGATGATGATGTTGGTAATGATGATGCTGCTGATGATGATTATGGTATCCCGATGATGATGATTATGACGGTGGTGATGATGATGGTGATGGTGATGGTGTGCCGATGATGATATTGATGATGATGTTGGTGATGATGATGCTGCTGATGATGATTGTGTCCCGATGATGTTGATGATGCTGTTGATGATGATGATAATGAGCTGATGATGATGATGGTGTTCCGATGATGGGGATGATGTTGACGATGACAACGATGGTGACCATGATGGTGTCCCGATGATGATGATGCTGATGGTGATGATGACGATGGCTGTGTCCCGCTGGTGATGTTGATTATATTGTTGATGATGATGAGATGACGATGATGTTGATGTTTCTGCCCGTTGTTGTTGATGATGATGTTGGTAATGATGATGCTGCTGATGATGATTATGGTATCCCGATGATGATTATTATGACGGTGGTGATGATGATGGTGATGGTGATGGTGTGCCGATGATGATATTGCTGATGATGTTGGTGAAGATGATGTTGCTGATGATGATGGTGTCCCGATGATGTTGATGATGCTGTTGATTATGATGATGATGATTATATGATGATGATGGTGTCCCGATGTTGTTGATGATGTTGACGATGACAATGATGGTGACCATGATGGTGTCCCGATGATGATGATGCTGATGGTGATGATGACGAAGGCTGTGTGCCGATGATGATGATGATGATGATGCTGACTATGATGAGATGATGATGGGGATGATGATGATGATGATGATGGTCTGATGATGATGGCATTGATGATGATGACGATGATGATGATGATGATGACGACATTGTCCCGATGACGATGAAAATGATGGTGTTGGTGATGATGATGATGATGATGATGATGATGATGATGATGATGATGATGATGATGATAAAATGATGATGATGATGATGATGATGATGATGATGATGATGATGATGATGATGATGACGTTGAATGTTAGATCGATTGTGATATCAGTAGTGAGATCGATAGTGAGACCGAATGTGAGATCGATTGTGAGATCGATAATCAGATCAATTGTGAGACCGAGCGAATGAGATATATCGAGTGAGATCGATTGTGAGATCGATCGAGTGAGATCGATCGAGCGAGACCGATAGTGAGATGGATAGTCAGACCGATCGAGTGAGACGCTGCATCCTCCCCCCCCGAACCTCCTTATCACCCGAAGGGTGGTCGTATAGTATAGTCGTATAGGTATATACATATACATATATGTATGTGTATATGTACATCTATCTCTGTATATATGTGTGTATATATATGTATAATATAGAATATCGGAGTGTTGGGCCCCCCGGCCGCGCCCGGGACACAATGACAAATGGGGCCACCCCCTGGGTAACCCAATTTGGCCCCTGGGGCCCAAGGCCTGTTTTCGGTCCTTTGCGGGGCGGTTCCACCCCCGGGAGCGTTCCAAGAGCATCCACTATCGCCTCCAGACGGCCTAAGAGGCTTCCAAGACGACCCCATAGCGCCCCAAGAGCGCTCGAATACCGCTTAAGGTGGCCTCAAGACAGCCCAAGAGGCTCCCAAGAGGACCCCCACGAAGCAAAAATCGTCCCATTCCCTTCGGAAAGCGTACCATTTTAGCATCATCGCTTGTTTGGTTTCGAGAGCGTCCAAGGTGGCCCACGAAGCCCCCAAGGTCGCTCCAAGACGGCCCAGGAGGCCCCCAAGAGGGCCCCAAGACGGCCCGCGAGAGCCCAATGACGGCCTCAAAGAGGCCCACAAGGCTCCCAAGAGAGCCCCGAGAGAGCCACAGGAGGGCCACCACAGAGCCCCAGGAGCGCCCCAAGACGGCCCCGGCCTCCCAAGACTGCCCAAGAGCGCTTCAGGACGGCCATCGAGGGCCCCAGATGAGCCCCAAGAGGCCCAAGAGGGCCGCCAAGAAGGCCAAGTGATGCCATTTTGTATGATTTTCGGTTGTTTTGACGTTCCCGCCTCTCCGGTCTCTCAGCAGCTCACAACGGCCTCAGAGGCATCCCCCCGATCGCTCCAAGATCCCCAAGACAGCCCAGGAGGCGCCCAAGACGACCAATGAGCGCCCGACGAATCGCCCCTGCATTCCTCAATGGCACATCGGCAATTTGCGATGCGCGTTCCTTGTGCACGGCTAGAACCTAAGCGCGCGCGAAGCGCGCGTGGTTCTAATATATATATATATATAGATATATGTATATGTATGTTTGTATGTACATACATACATAAATATAAATCTATATGTCCTGCTGTGAAAAACGGTGGTCTCTACCCCGCCAGGAACTTTGCCTGGGCCCCCCTGAAGCATTCTGGGAAGCTTAGAGAACATCCTTTGACCGACGGAAGCAGCGGGATCGAGCGCGCCGACATTCACGCGTAAGCTGCCCGCGCAAGGCCGCTTGTAAGCGAGCGCCAGCTTGCCGCAGTGTCGGCCTGCCGAAGCCACCGCATACGATCGTTATGTCATGACGCGTAATGCCCCCCCTTTCCGCCCTCGCTCACTTGACGAGACAAGGCACAGACCAAAGCAATGGGCCAAAATCACGAAACACACAGCATCTTCCCCTAGCTGTATACTGAGGGCCTTGCCTGCGCTGCGAGAGGATCTTCAGTCAGCCTGCCAGGCGGAACGGTGGCTGCCTCCCCGTCTGTGACCGTTAGCGACCTCCCGGCGGGCGCCAAGCCGCCACCGCCGCCTCCAAAGAAGGCCGCGGCCCCGAAGCCCCTGCCGAAGGCGGCCACATTCTTCACGCCGACGAACCTGCGGACGAAGAAGGTGTCGCAGGCGACACCCAGGGACATAACCCCTGAGAGGATATTACTGATGCTTCCTGCATTGTGTCTCTCCCAATCCTGGCCCCGCAGCCTCCGCTCAGAGCCTAGGCTTCTTGTCCTGCCACAGCTCCTGCCCTTCCCCTCCGCTCCTCCGTTCCTTCTGCTGCTCCGCAGTTTCTCCCCCCCCCCTCCCCCTGCTCTTGCCTCTCTCCAGTCGCGGCCGCTCGACGGCCGCGTAGTCTTGCGAGACTCTTTCCCTCGGGGCTGTCCTGTCCCATCCTGTCTTCTCCCTCGAGCTCCAGGTGGCGGGAGGCGTCTTGCAGGCGTCGTCCTCGTCGCTGTCCATGGCGAAGCGGAAGGAGGTGCTGCTGCGGGAGGTGCCGACGGTGGGGCAGGCCCCGAGCATCGACGACGCCTTCAAGGACTTCATGAGCCAGATGGACGACGACTGACCGCGGGGCGCAGAGGGGGTCCCGTGCGCGCCGCCGCCGAGCGCCCCTCCAGCGCGCCCGCGGAAAAGAGGGGGGGAGGGACGGCACGGACACGGCCACCCGTTCGTGGTTTCCCTTTAAGATCAGATCAGGCGACGAGTCCCGTTTCCATGGGAGATCGCGGATTTCCACCGCCGAGCGAGGCGGCACCGGCCGCATTTTGGGGAGGGCACCTTCCCCGATCCATGGATTTGGCGACCGCGCGCCAAATCCATGGATCGCTCATCCATGTTTGCGTGCCCCCGAGAAGAACCAATTGCGTGAAGATCATCTTTCGACAGTCGGGGCGCATTTCTCGGGCCAGCGATGGACCCGCCTCCCTGGCGCGCGGAGCGCGCCAGGGGATCGGCGCAGATCCAGGACCTCTGTGCGGAACTCCAACAGTTTGTGCTGATGCATTTGTGAAAGTCCTCCAGGAGAAAGGCGGTGCTGTTGTGGCAGTTCATTTCTTCTTCGGTCTTTTGTCGCTCTACTTTCTTTCCTCCTCGTCCTTCGTTTCCTTTCTCCTCTCGGAGCCGTTCGCCACGCTGCCTCACCACTCACTGCTCTTTTTTGGCGGGATTGGGTTGGTGGACTTCGGGGGCACCGGCTATACCATGAAGGGATAGGTTGGTCCCTGTTCGTGCTGGTTTGCACCCCTAGTCGGTTTAAAGTGGCCGGCTCGGTTTGACATTGGTTCGGTTTGGGTCTGGTTACGGTTCGATTCGGCTTCGCTTCTCGAATGGTTCGGCTCGAACGGTTGTCGATTCTCCAGGGGCGTTGCGGAGGGGTCTCAAGGTTCAGCGAGGTCCGGGTGGTCCGGGGGGACCTGCAGGGGGATCCGGAGCGGTCCGGGGGGGGGTCCGGGGGGCCGAGGGGGTGTCTCAGACCCTCGCGCGCCTCGATCATCCCGAGCGGCACCCGCGAGAGGCACTGCTGTGATGTGCGCAACTCGTTCTGTGGAAGTTGTGGAAATTGTGGAAGTTAGGTTGAAGTTGTGGAAGATAGCTTTTCATATTTGTCGCTTGTTTTTGTTGAAAAGTGACGTCTCCCTATCTTGAACCACTCTATCCCCTAACTTCCACCTATCTTCAACCATTCTAATTCCTCTTTTTTTCAATTTCCCCAAAATCGCACTGCGAATACAGATTTTATTTTTTGGGCAGACACGTTTTTCTATGTTGTTGCGTTATGTCTGCCCCCGTAGCGTTTTTTTATGCTTTTTGCCCAGCGCTTTGCGATGCCAGCACTTGCCAAGCGCGTTGCGCTGCATGCGCCTCGCGCCCCCTCCAAGTAAGCGCATTGCGCTCCAGTTTGAATTCAATCATTCCTTTCGCGCTTTCATGTGCTCAGTTCAATCAAGCGCTTTGCGCTCCAGTATAAAAGCGCGTTGCGCTCCATGTTGGATTTCAAGCGCTCTGCGCTCCACTTCAACTTCAATTAAGCGCGTTGCGCTCTAGGTGTGTTTTTCACGCATGTCCCCACGCATAAGCGTCATAGCGCTGTCCCCTTCTCCTCCGCCTCCTCCTCCTCCTCCTCTTCCTAGGTGGCTCGGCAGCGCGGCAGCCCCCTGCCCGCCGACCCGTGCCCCCAGCGCGGCCATGATGCTGCTCGCTGCGCCGCCGTGGAGTGGGCCCCTCGACGGGGGGAGGACCCTCACGGCCGCGAGCCGCAGCCGGCACCGCGCGGACCAGAGACTCCGCTTGGCCACCCGTCGCCAGGCAGAGGTGGACGCCTGGGGCTGGTGGGGCATCCCGTGGGAAGGAGCCTACGAGGAGGGCCCGTGGCAGCCCCACGAAGACGAACAGCGGAGCGAGCGAGAGGAAACCAGCCCTTGTGAGAACTGGGAGGAGAAGATAGAGCCCAACACGACCAGCTACAGTGAAGCGATCAGGGCGTGCGAGGAGGGAACGATGAAGTTGAAAACAACAGTGGTGGAGGCAAAACTGGAGCCTAATTTCACTAGAGTCTTTCCCTCGTCGCTCCTCCTCGCCACGGCTGGATCAGAGGAAACGGAAAGTAGTTCGGCTGCGGAGGCGAAGGTAATGCCAAACGTGACCAGCTACAGTGCAGAGATTATTTGTGAGAAGTGGGCGGCGAAGATCGAGCCCAACGTGACCAGCTACAGCGAAGCGAGCAAGGCGTGCGAGGGGGGGGCGGCGAAGTTGGAGCCCGACATGCCTAGGCCCAGATCTGTGACCAGTGAGCGCGAGAGGTCGGAGGCGAAGTCAGAGCCCGACGCGATCAGCTACAACGCTGCGATCAGGGCAACAGCGGTGGCGGCAAAGATGGAGCCCAATTTCATGACCAGCTACAGTGCAGAGATTTCTTGCGAGAAGTGGGAAGCGAAGATGGAGCCCAACACGATCAGTTGCAGAGGAGCGATCAGGGCGCGCGAGAGAGGTGCGACGAAATTGGAGCCCGACGTGCCCAACAGCAGCCGCATGAACAGTGAACGCAAGACGTCGAAGGCGAAGTCAGAGCCCGACAAGATCAGCTACAACACTGCGATCAGGACAGTGGCGGGGGCACAGCTGGAGCCCCATATCACCAGCTACAGCGCTGATGCCGACCCCGCGAGATGCGAGAAGCTGGGGGCGAACGCGCCGAGAGAGCCCGACGTGACCAGCTACAGCGCAGTGGGCCCTCGCGAGATGCGGGGGGCGAAGAGCGAGCCCAACGTGACCAGCTGCAGCGAGGCAGTAATGGCGGAGGCGAAGCTGGAGCCCAATTTCCCTAGCTCCTCCTCGTCCCGCCTAGTCGCCGCGGCTGGACCCGAGAAGACGGAGTGCGTGAGCAGCTGCAGCGTTAGCAGGTCCATGTGGAGAGCGCGTGCCCAAATCGCCACGGCGTGGCTAGAGGGCGGCGATGCGATAGAGCCCGATGCCATCAGCTACAGTGCTGGAATCCAATGGGGAGCGGAGGACATGCATGGGGGGCGGGGGCCCTTCCCGAAGGCTGACCAGAAGAAGGTGGAGAGGCGATGCCAAACATATCTCCGCCCAGATGGTAAGAAAAGCGGCGCGTTCACTATCGCGGGGTCGAGCGGGAGGCCCGCGTGGCCCCTCGGATCAGATTTCGACAACATGCTGCTCCTGATTGCCACGGGGGCGACGGCCTCGAGCAGAAGCGCCGGGACACGCCTCGCGCGCGAAGCTGGAGAAGAGGAGCGCAGATTGTGAGAAGTGTGAGAAGCAGCGGCGCCTGCGCGCGGACAGGTCGCCAGAGCGCGGGCGTCCGCCCGAGGTGCTTCAGAGGGGGGGCTCGGGCGACGAGGCGCGGTGGAAACAGACCTCGCCGCGTGAGAATTGAAGCTGCTGAAGAACTCCTCCTCCGCAAAGCGCTGTCGCGCGTCCTGCCGCCGTTGTGGTTCGAGCGCGTGCGCGCTGCCGCGCGGCCCGTTTTGGGCGGCGTCCGCGGCCCGCAGGGCAGGGCCGAGGGCCGCGAGGCCATTGGGGATCTGAACAAGGATCTGCGGGCCCGCCTTGGGGTGACAAGGCTGCTTCTGCAGTGGGTCCGAGCGAGTTTGCACGCTACCACTTCTGAGGTCCAGGCGAACGCGTTCAGATCGACAGTGGGCTCGGCGACGGCCGCCCTGGGTTCGACTGAGGCGTGGCAGCGCAAGCGGGCTTCGCTGCGAGCGATCTGGCCGCGGCGGTCGAGTCGCTGAACGCCGCCGCCAAGAAGAAAGAGGAGTCTTGGGGGCGCGCGTCGGCCAGGCGAAGAAGATCCAGACGTTTGACGCGCTCGAGAGCGCCTGGAAAGCACGGGTGCGGAAATTGCAGACCCCCATCGAGATCATCGAGGTGTCGCCGCCGCCCCCGTCGCAGTGGAAGGAGAAGCGCGCCGCGATCTTCGCCCAGGCCTGCGCCGGCGGGGCGCCGCCAGTTTCGAGCAACGTCGATGCTGCGACGATCGAAGCGACGGCTGCTACATTCAGTTCTAGAGGCAGCGGGGCGACATCGCTTGATGTGCCAATGTTGCACTTGCCTGGCGGCGCCCGCGAACAGCTTCCCGCGGGAGCTCCAGCGGCGATCGAATCGACAAGGCCGCCTACTGGATGCAATGATGATGGGGGGGCTGCGGCCCGTCGACGGCGGGCGCTGCGGGTCGCCCTTCGAAGGCGCCATGCGCGGCCAACGCCGTCTTCAGATCGACGACGGGCGCGTGCAATTCAGCGCGATGCGGTCTCGCAGCGACGAGTTCTTCGCCCTGGCTGACGCTGGCGCCGACGAGTGGGGCAGGGGCGCTGATGCAGCTGGTCTTGCGCCGCCGCCTGCGGCTGCGCCCGCGCCGCCGCTTGCGGCCGCTGAAGAGCCCGCGCCGCCCCCCCTGCGGCTTCTGCGCCTTCTGCGATTGATCTCGACTGATCTTCTGGAGCTCATGGGCGAGAGGGGCGCGAAGAAGAAGCTGAAGGCCGAGCTCGAGAAGGCGAAGGCGCGCGTGGAGGGGGGCGCCGGCGAACGCGGCGGCGGTGGCGGCGGCAGCGGGGGCGGCGGGGGCGGGGGCGGCGGCGGCGGGGGCAGCGGCAGCGTCGGCCCCAACGGCCGTCGCCTCCGCAGAGGCGGCTAAAAGAAGCGGGGGGCTCGCAGCGGCCGTCTTCTCCTCAGGGTCGCTATCAGGAGATGCATGGCCCGCCTATGCCGCGGCGGGGGGGCCCGAGCAAGGCGCCCCATCGAGGGGGTCCTTTGGCTTGAACGCGGCGGCGGCGGCGGGGCGGATCGAGAACGTGGGCCTCTGTGTGCGCGACGGTTGAGCAGAATGGTGATGCGATGGAGAGCTTACTCGCCTGTTTCGCCCAGGGCGAGGAGGAGACGGGGCTCGTGCTGAAGAAGGTGGACGAGGCTTTGGATGACCCCAGGGCTCCTGCCTTGGTGAACGGGATGGACCATGTCGGGGTCCAGACGGCACTGGGGCGCGAGCTGGATGCAAAGCTGGACCAGGTCTTGAAGAAGAAAAATGAAATAGCTGGAAAAACTGGAGTCCGTCATGGACAAGCTGGGGTCCGTCCTGGAAAAGCTCGAAAAGCTCCAGCAAGGCAGCAATGTGGCGACGGCGGCGTCGAGCGGCGCTGGCCACGCCGAGCGAGGACCCTGCGCAGTCGGGTGGCAGTCGGGTGGAGAGACCGAGTGGGCCGCGCTGTGGAGAAACTGGGGGGAGGAGCATGGCGGCAAAGCGAGCGGCTGGAAGTCCAGCTGGAAGAAGTAGAGCAGCCGCCTGGTGTATTGTATCACTGTATCATCGCTCTTGCCCGCGAATCGGGCCGTTGCTCTTGCCCGCGGATCGGGCCGTTAGCGCATTGCCGCTGTGAAAAAAAAAAATGAGGTCACTCAAGCGCGCTGCGCTGTCGCGCTGCCCCAGACTTGACAGACTATAGGTTCAGCGCATAGCGCTGCGCCCGATCCCCGTATCCCAGGGTATACATTTGAAGCGCGTAGCGCTGTGCATATTAAGCGCATAGCGCAATGTCAGTTTGCACATTCTAAGCGCATGGCGCTGCTCCCGCGCTCCATATTCTAGACCGTGCATTTGAAGCGCATAGCGCTGCACATTTAAAGCGCGTAGCGCTGCGTCAGGCATTTTGTTTCAAGCGCATGGCGCTGTGCTCCCACGAGGCGCCCCTGGCCGCGACGGAGCCGCGAGGTTTGCGCCGCGGCGCAACCGACAGCCGTCCGCCCGGGAGGCCGCGGCGCTATATACAGAACATTCAAGCTGCAACATTCAGCGTCGTTGTCGTCGCTGTCGTCGCCGTCCTCGTCGAGTTTGCGTCGCCGCCGTTGCCCTCGTCCTCGTCGACTTTGCGCCGTCATCGGCGCCGCCGCGACGGCCTACTCAGAGATGTAGACCGAGATCGCATCCTCGACGGCCGCCATCGCCCGCAACAGGCGCCTCATCGGCTTGGCCGTCGCCATCTCCTGGATGGTCGCCATCTCCTCGGCGGTCGCCATCGCCCGCAGTAGTCGCCCGATCGAGGTCGGGAACAACGGTCGGTTCATCGGTCGCCCCGCAATTGCGAGAAGGAGGCGCCTCGCCCCTCTCGCGCGCCTCCGCGGCCCATTGCCTCTGCTCAGCCACCCTCGTCCTCGGGCACTCCTGCCGCCGCACCTCCTGCCTCTGCCGCTCCTGCTGCAGAGCGCTGGCCTCTGCCTGCTGCCGCGGTTGCTCGCGCGCCTCTGCCCCGTGCCGTTCCGCGGCCCTATGCCCCCCAGCCGTGTCCGCGATGCGATTGATCGCGCGCCCCTGCCTTCTGATCGTGGCCTTCAGCTCCCGGATGGTCTGCTTCTGCGCAGCGACCTTCGCGGCGGGTCGAGTCCAGGGCTGATCGGCGGCATCGGCCATCCGCCAAGCGATATGGCAAGGACGGGCGATACATATATATATATATATATATATATATATATATATATATATATTAACGAAGCGCAGCGCGCTGCGATCCTTTTACCCGAACGGCTATACGGAAAGAAGCTAACAGCGCAAGCGCGTGCGGTGGCAGTGCTTACTGCGCAGCGAGCGCAGTGCGCTTTGGGGTGGCCCATGGCCTTGCTGGACAGCGCAGTGCGCTAGAGAGGGTGGCCTAGCCTTGCGGCGACGCAGTGCGATTGGGGTTAGTGCGCTTGTGGGCGGCCTAGTCTTGCGGCAGCGCAGTGCGCTTGTGGGGCAGGGGCTGAAACAGCCTGTGCGTTAGACTGTGGTTACCATTTAGACAGGACAGCGCTCCGCGCTGCATGCGCATTATGTTGCCAACGTGTAAGTTACCACAGGATGCATATGTGTGCCGAATATATTGCCGCCTGCCCAAAACAACTTGTGTCGCCCACTGCGATTTGCGTTGCGCCTCCCAAAGCGCTTTGCGCCTCAGCCGTTTGAAGGCTTCAAGCAACCCGCCCGCAGGGGCAGAAGTTTGCGCCGCTCGAGCGGCAGAAGAGGCGACCGCGGCAGCAGGCGTCATGGCCCGTGATCTTCCCCCCAAGAAGAATGCTGATAATCCCTGGTTGAGCCGTGAAGGCGACGACGCTGGGAACGCGCGTCTTTGGTGGGGAGTCGCTGCGTGCCCGAGGCCTGATGAATGCAAGGCAGCTTCGTGGAGCAAGGTGAAGGCTTGGTCGTATGAGAGTCGAGATCAGGTGCTGCGTTACGTCAAGCATCACTTGATGAACAGTATGCTCCATGACATGTCCGGCGAATTGGCGAGCCAGGTCCTGGGCGAGGTGGGGCCAGAGATGGAGTTTGAGAATTGCAATGACAGAGAGGCACACAGAAGGCAGCGTGAGAAGGCCAACCCTGTCCCAAGGCCGCCAGGCCCCCCCCCCGCCGTCAAGAAGCAGGCCCCCAGGGCGTGCCGGGCAGCAGATCCCAAGGTCCACGCGTCGGCGCAGGTCGAGCAGCATGGCCAGCGATCGCCCCCAAGGCGTTCGGGGCGGGGGCAAGGACAAGGACAGGGGCAATGGGAAAGCCTTCGGCAAGGGCTACAAGGACAAGGACAAGAGCACGGATAATCATGGAATGAACGATCAGATCCAGCGGCTGACCTCTGCGGTCGGTGAGATAGCCAGTGCCGTCGAGGCAATGAGAAACAACGCCGTTCCGAGCCTGCAGGTCGGCCGAGATGACGGAGCGCTGCAACCCATCATTGGTGCTCGGGGGGCTGAGGAATGCGGCCGAGGTGGAGGTGCACCTGCTGTTTGAGCTGCGTGGAAGCATGGGCCGAGCGGCCGAGGGGTGTCAGCGCAACCAGATGGCAGCCGAGGAGATCGCGAACACGTTCTTCAGGACCGAGTACAATGTCGTTGCCGCTTCGAGAGGCGTCGTCAACCGAGCCATGCAGCATGTCGCGGACGGCCTCCCACGGGGCCTCTGATGCGACAGCTGCGCAGCAGCGGCCTCTGATGCGACGGCCGCGTGGTATAAGCGTTCACGCGCGTCTGCGGCGTCGCAGCGGCAGCGCAGCGACAGCTCAGCGACAGCTTGGACGCTAAACAAACGAAAGCGCAACCGCCCCATAACACCCCGATAACAGCTCGATAACACCCCGGTAACACACCGATAACATTCGATAACCTGTTATCGGGATTTTAGTTTGGTGTCATCGAGGTGCTATCGTGTGTAAGGGTGTTACCGATGTGTTATCGAATGCTATCGGGTGTTTTCGAGTTTGATAGCATTCGATAGCATTCGATAACACTTCGATAACACCTCGATACCAGGTCGATAACCTGGTTATCGGGTGATATCGAGCTCGATAGCCCTCGATGGCATTGTTATCGACATGTTATCGAGTGTTATCGAGATCGATCGCACTCGATCGCGCTCGATAACACCTCGGTAACGCCTCGATACCATTTCCACTTCGATTGCATTGCAATTTGATTTTTATCGAGTGTTATCGGGGTGTTATCGGGGTGTTATCGAGGTGCTATCGGGGTGTTATCGGGCGGCTGCGCGGGGTATTATCGGGGTGTTATCGGGGTGTTTCCGTGGCGGTCGAGGTCATCGGGGTGTGGTCGGGCTGTCGGGCGTTTACAGCTGCCCTCGTCCATCCTACCCTCGCCAATTATATTGCAACGCACTTTTGCAGCGTAGCGCGCTTGGGTGAGGTAGAATGCGTGTGTGTGTGTGTGTGTGTGTGTGTGTGTGTGTGTGTGTGTGTGTGTGTGTGTGTGAGCGCGGCAAGCGCTTGGAGGTGAGGAGAATGGGCGCCGTGCGCCTCTGGGTGACGACGACGGCGACGACGAACGACGGCGACGGTCGCGGTGGATTTTTGCGCAAGGCGCGCTGCAATGATCGCGGCCAATTCAGCCTCAAGGAAAACTTCAAGACATTTTCCAGGCCCAGGTGTGCCGCACCGGCAGCGAGGGCCCCTTAATTCGCATCCTAGTCCGCACTCAGGGGGGGGCAGTCGGCTCATTCCCCCATGAGTCCCAGCGGAATCCGCTTCGCCGCCGCCTGGGTCAGGCGCTCGAGAACTTGCTGTTTTCCGTGATGCTAGCCGCCCATAGTCATCGCCTTGCAGAATTTGAATGGCGAAGGAGCTCTTCCTACTCAGTTGCCGCCGCGTGCCTTGCCCTTGGACTTGGCCTTGGCTTTGGCCTTGGCCTAGGCCTTGCGCTGGCTCTGCTGGCTCTTGGCTGGCTTGCGCATGCTCTTGCCCTTGCCCTTGACCTGCTCGCTGCCCTGCTTTTCCTCGGGGCCGATAGCGGGGATTCCAGCCCTCTCGAATCCCATGTCCCGCCGCTTTGCCAGCTCGTTCTGCTCCTTGAGCGCCTTGCGCTTTGGCCCTGGTGCGGGTGGTGGCGCCCGCTTCCACGTCTCCCCGACGTGGCCGTCCGGCACGTTCCACTCAAGGGCGACCAACGCCCCTGGCCAACCATCGTCCGTGCAAGTCGTTGTCCAACGCTTGTGCTAGTAGCATGTTTTTTTCTGGTGTGTGGCGCCCTTCGTCTTCTCGTCGAGGCCCGCGTCCTTGCTGGTCGGCCGAGCGTCGGGGGGGGGGGAACTGCCGGGTCGCTCGGTGCGTCTTCGAGCCTAGATGGCGACGGAAAATAAAAAAGAACGGCGGGGGGGGGGGGGCTCCAGGCCTATGCGCTTCTGTCTGATGGCGTGCATAAACATATGGACATGACTATATAACTACTGCTGTCCTCGCCGTTTCGCAGTCTGGTGGCGGCCGCGCAGTGTCGCGCACAATCGTCTTCACTTGTGATGGTGGCCGCGCAACGTCGCGAACCATCGCCCACTTTTCTGCCTCCGCCATGCGGGATCATCCCGGACGCCTAGAGCAACTACTTCGGGGATTCCGCGGGGATGGTTCCGTTCTCGAAGCATGCAGGTGTGATGCATGAGAATCAACGAATGAGAATGCAGCGCAATGCGCGTTAAAGGCAAACCAATGAGAATACAGAAGAATGCGCTCTAAAGGCAGCGCAATGCGCTCGCAGAGTCTGCGTGTATGTTATGATAAAACGCAATGCGTTCAGTGAGGGTAAGCGCAATGCGCTGTCGCTGCAGCCGCGTCGGCTCAACGGCCGCTACTGGCGGCTTGGGGATTGCGCAGCGCGCTCTCAGCTGCTGTGACAAGATGTCACAGCTGCTGTCCTCAGGCAATGCGCCCATGGAGTTGGACATGGGGTCGAACGCGGGGGATTCTTTGCCGCAGAAGGTTTGGGAAGCACCGACGGCCAAGTGGCGGGCGCCGCTTTCGGATCCTTGCCCCGACTGCTCCGAGTCCGAGCATTGGGGGATCTGTCTCACGGAGACGTTCGAACTTGGCCACGTGCATCTCAACCACAAAATTAGCATTTCATTCGTCGAGAAGCCTTTGAGAGACGGTGGCAAGCCGTGGAAGCCGACGACGAGGACCTACATGTACATGCGCATGTTGCGCAAGCAGGAGTTCGATCCCGTGGAGTCGCCGAAGAAGCGGGCGGAGCACAGTAACGATTTATTCATGAAAGGTTGCCAGTGCAAGTTGTTCTACGACAGCGAGCCCACTGGCTATAGCGTCTTGTCGATGCTCGGCGATCCATCCAGCCGACCTGATGTGTGTGAGAGAAAGCCTTTGGCCTACTGGGCTGACGCTCAATTGGCTTAGAGGAAGCCCGCGGCGAACTCCGGGTGCAGTCCGCGCCGGTTGGCAGCGCGATTTGCATGGCGCCCTCGTCGCTAGAAAATGGTTCCCCGTGAGAACACATCGCGATGCGTTCTAAAGGCAGCGCAATGCGCCTTCAGAGTCCGTATGTATATTAGGATACAGCGCAATGCGCTCAATGAGGGTGAGCGCAATGCGCTGTCTCTGCAGCCGCGTCGGCTCAACGGCCGCTACTGGCGGCTTTGGGATAGCGCAGCGCGCTCTCAGCCATGGCAGACAATCTCTGTGTCATCGGCCAGGCGGGCATCGAGGACGTCACCGACGAGAGCATCTATCTTGGGTACACCCCACAAGTCTACAAGTACTGCATCGAGAAATACCAGGAGGTCGGAAACTTCGCAACGCTCGAGGGGGTGCAGCGCCCGCGGTGTAAGCTGGGCGCCTGCGACTTGCTACAGAGGGAAGGGGGGCTCCTTGGCGACAGCACGTTGGACTGCTCGTCATCAGACGAGGAGGCAACTGCTCAGCACAGTGCGTCTGAGAGGCCCGCGGAGCCCGCTGAGCCAGCGGAACCCGCGGAGCCTGAAGATGCAGGCTTCAACGGCAAGGGCAAGGGCATGGGCAAAGGCAAGGGTCGCGGCGGCAAACGCAAAGCCAAGAACAAGGACAAGGGCATCGATGCGACCGATGCAGAAATGATACCTGCGGCTACGGGGCCCGATGCGCCTGGGGGCAAGGGCAAGGGCAAAGGCAGGGGCAATGGCAATGATAACATCGAGGTCTCAACTTGGCCAACACATGACGAATGCATCAAGACTACAGTGGTGTTTTGCCAAACATGCGGCTCCCACGCGCAGTGCAGCAAGGCCATCATCAGGAGCGAAGGGCAAGGCGCGTTCAAATGCAACCTGTGCAACACCACAGGAGTGAAGCTTAGCCGAGCCATTGGGAAGTTCCCGGCATGCTTCAACGACAGTTCGCCCCATGCGACGCAGTTTTTCCTAGACGCGGCTGGGGGGACTCAGGCGGGGGTAGAAATTTTTGCTCAAGCACTTATCTCTCAGGTCGAGGTGACCGAAGAGCACTTCGAGAACGGTGGTGCGTTTCAGCCGCTGGGCTATTGAAAGCAGCAGGGCTACGACGCGGATGCTGCACGGGCGAAATCAAGGGAGCCTGATTAGCAGCGCCACGACGTCCTCGGACTATGCCACAGGCTTCGCCTGACGACCACAGGCGGGCGCGGGCAAATAGGGCAGAAGGAGCTACGTGCACCCAGGTGCGAGCTGTCGGTCGAGCAAAGAGGTTCAAGCCGCTCGCCAATGCCCCCGGAAAGCCAGAAGAGCCAGAAGAGCCAGAGGCGTCGGAAGAGCCTGAGGGCAGGGGCGAGAATAGGGATGACGATTCGAGCTCGAGCTTCCTCATCAGGAAGCGAAGACGAAGGCCAAAAGGGATAAGGCGAAGAAAGGAGAAGGCAAACAAAAGGAGAACGAGCTCCAGAAAACAGGGATACATAATGCGAGCAACTCTACGCCAAGCTGGGCCCAGCCCCGAAGTCGCTGCAGGATGTGCTCGCACACCCTGCGAGCAGGAGGCTGGCCCAGTGGCTCGTAAGTCAAGCCGAAGACAAGAAGAGCGAGATCGAGGCCATGCAGACCACGGCGCCCAGGGCGAAGCTGTCGCTGAAGGGCGACATGCCTGAGCTCAAGGACCCAGGCGCAAGTGCAATCTTCACCCCTGCACCCCCCCTCCCTCCCCCCTAGAGGGGGGGGGGGGGGGCGGGGCGGGGGGGGGCGGGGCGGGGGGGCGGGGCGGGGCGGGGCGGGGCGGGGCGGGGGGGGCGGGGTTGTGGTGGTGGTGGTGGTGGTGGTGGTGGTGTGGTGGTGGTGGTGGTGGTGGTGGTGGTGGTGGTGGTGGTGGTGGTGGTGGTGGTGGTGGTGGTGGGTGGTGTGTGTGTGTGGTGTGTGTGTGTGTGTGTGTGTGTGTGTGTGTGTGTGTGTGTGTGTGTGTGTGTGTGTGTGTGGGGGGGGGGGGGGGGGGGGGGGCGGTGTGTGCGTGTGTGTGTGTGTGTGTTTGGGGGGCATCTGGATGGGATGGGGTTGGCGCTCCACCCGGCGATGCAGTGAGCCTTGGGAACCAGACCAAGGAGCTCGTGGCCCTCCTGAACGTGCAGTTCAGGCAGCTGCAACAGTGGGCCACTTGATGCAGTCGGGCGAGCTGATGAAGTCTTCGGGTACTAACAGGCTGTGGGGATGGTTGCTGAGCTGCGCGGGCGGGCTTGATCTTGGGCGAACTACAATCGAGCCAGCTGAAGCACGCTCAAGCGCTTAAGCGCTGCATGGTGGAAAAGGAAAACGCCCAAGCGCGCGCGCTGAGCAATCAAGCGCATGCGCTCTATATATATATATATAAGTATGTATGCATGTATGTATGTTTGTATGTGCGTATGTCCACCCGTGTGGCAATCGCGGCGCAACGCGCTCCAATGATCACCGCTCCCCTCCCAGCGCTTTGCGCTGTTTCTGCGCTGTTCGCCTGCAAGCGCTCGCGCTGATGAAATCTATGTTCGCAAGTGCGTTGTTTTGCGCGCTGCGGGCCCCGTCGCCCGTTTCCCATTGTTTGTAGTGTGGTTCAAGTTTGGCCAGGCCTTTTCGGGCGCCTCGGGCGTTCTTCACCAGAAGTGGAAACGCGCGCGCGCCAGGGGCTCGATGGGGTGACCTTCGCCGAGGGTAGTGACCATAGTCGTTTTGGCTCTGACCTTGTCGTTCTGGCCACCTCCGTGGCTCGGCGGCCTCCGCGATGACGGCCTCCGCCAAACGCGAGAACCCGAAGGCGGGCAGCAGGGGTCGCAGCCGCAGCCGCGGCGGCGGGCCCGATAGGGGGAACCTCAGCAGGAGTCGCTGCCGCAGCCGCGGCGACGGGTCCGAGCTCCCTGGGAGCGGCGCAGGCGACGACGAGATGACCTTCCTGACGGCGGGCGACTTGCGCTCCGCGCGCACGTGCCTGGTCAAAATGCAGGACGTCATGCGCGAGTGGGGAACTGGGGGCGTGGACCTCCGTCGTCAGGTCCAGGGGTGCAGTCAGAAGATGGAGACAGCAGCGTCAGTATTCGTGTCGGCGAGGTCGGATCTCCTTGAGACAAACCGCGCGATTGCCGCTTTCGGGGGCGTTGTTAACGCCCCTATGTCGTCTTCAGAGGCGGAGTCAGCGACTCGGATTGAATCGGATTGAGCGACAAGCGCTGCGCGGGCGTCCTGAGCTCGAGCGCATGCGCTATGACTAAACACCCCTCTTCCTCCCCGTCCTCGCCCCAGTCATCCCCCTCCTTCTCCCGCGGGGTCCTTGGCCCGAAGTTGCGGAACCCTGGGTTTCCCGTGTTGATGCCAGCGCATCAAGGGTCAGACATTTCAAATGGTCGTGGCAGCGCATGCGCTATGAAGGGCGGCGGGTAGGCTGAATTAGCGGAAGAGGGAGAAGGGGGGGGGAAGAGCGCTTGCGCTGGGAAAGGGTGGGGAAAAAAACAGCGAAATCGATCGACGGCGCGAGGGCTGAATGGAGCGCACAGCGCTAAGATAGCAGTATGGGGGAAGGGGCCTTTTCCAGCGCGCGGCGCTATGCCAATCGCAGCGCTGCGACGTCATGGCCGCGCGTGTACCGCGCAGGCGCCGAGAGCACGGCGTCCGCGCGCCGCGCCGGGATGGCGCCTCCAATCTTCCATGGGTCGTAGTGCGCTGACAGCCTGACCACGTGCTCGAACGTCTCCACCAATGCCAAGTGATTTCCGTCACCAACGGCGCAAACGCGCACTCTGCCAGCAACTCCTTCGAGCAGAACGATGTCACCAAACCCGATGGTAAGGCCAGAGATAGACATTCGACCTGCAATGGCACCCGCGTCCCATCCAGAAACGACGTCTTCCCCAGGGTGCCATCGCCGAACTCGTGGTCCTCCAAGGCCATCAGGTGGACATTGGTCAAAGACGCCATGCATGGCGCTTCAATGTTCCTGGTGTTGTCGATCGGGCCCATGCAATACTTTATCCTGATGTGCAACCGCTCGTCCACAAATGCATATATCACAGCGGCGCTGGCCCCCCCCCCCCCCATCGCGTTCCCACTGGCCGGCCACATCTGACATCATGTGGTGCTTCGGTAGGATGTTCGCTGTGCTGTGCGCCTCTTTATGCAGTCGAAGGTGCTCGGCGTGCGCTCGCCACAACTGCGCCGCCCCTTCGCGCAAGCCGACGCGCCCCTGCTTTACCGCGCGCGTCGAATCCAGCGTCGCGCGCGCAGATTGGAAAGAGGCCGCCTGCGCGTCGAGCGCCGCGTCCGAAATGCCTAGGGGGGGGGGAAGGAGGATGGGGGGAGAAGGAGAGGGGGGGAGGGCGGGGGGGGGGAGGGGGGGGGAGCGCATGCGTGCCGCGGAGCTTTGACGCAGAGGCCCGTATCTGGTCCTCCTTCGGGGCACGGCACTCGTCGAATATCTTGCGCGACTCTTTCGGTTTCGCTCTCCCGCGTGCAGGGGGCAGCCACCCGTCCTCCATGTGCTCTCGGAGATCCCCGAATTTGACTTCCAGCTCCTCCCCGCGCGCCTGCGCCAGCAAGACAACTTCTGTGATGAATGCTCCGTCTTGCAATGCCGTGTGGACCCAATCGATGGCAGTGCTGTCCACTGTGTCCACATGGCGGCGCAATTCAGGGTCCAGCAGGATGCCGCGGGGCGCGAACTTGAGCCCGCGCGTCACCTGGAGTTTCTCGAAGCGGTCTTTTGTCATTGCCCCTGCAGTTTACCGAGCGCGCGCCGCGCTGACAAAATCAGCGGCAGCATCTGCACTGGTGTCAAATCGGAACCGCGTCGGGTCTTCACGAGAAATTTCAACGAATCTTGCTGGGTCCAACCCAGCCGTGCCTGGGTTTCTCTTGAGCACGTTGCAATGTCGCAAGCGCGGCCTGCAGGCTGTTCAACGACATGCGGTGGCCATCCAGCACGGCGATCGTGAACCCGATGCGTGCGAAGATGAGAATGTCCGTGCCGAAGACAGTAATAGGGGCGCCTGCCGTCGCAAGGCCAGTCGGAGACAGCAGGTGCAGCTTCAGGTACTTGCCAAACATGCCGCCCCGGCCGCCCTGGGCCTGCTTGAACCAGCTGTGGCGAACAACCACAGGTGTGAACCACGCGTTGTCACTGCGAATGTTGTGCACCCCAAGCTCCAGGAACGTGAGCGATAAGTTCGCGCTCTCCCTGCCGTCGCCGACGCTGAGCGCGCCGCCAGGGCTGAACTCACCATGCCCGATGGCCAGCGTCCACGGGCGGCCCTGGCTCGGGGCGCCGCGTCGCCGCAGCGCGGCCGCGAGCAATTATTGCAGCGCTCCGCTCTCTGATGCCATCATGGGGAGTAGCCTGTTGGGCTCCGCCAGGGGCCAGTTCCAGATTCCGCCGCTCGCCGGCGGCGTGTGCTCGAACCGTTCGTGGTTCGCCCTCGTGACCCCATACTTCGCGACCATAAGATTGGCGGGTAAGTCCGCCGCCGTCTCGCGAATCGCCTTCAGCATCTTCGCGGGCCCATCCTGCGTCGCGCGTCCGCGATGGAGGTTTTTTGGCAGCGCATCTCGCCCCCGGCGAACCCTCGGGATGGGGGGGGGAGGGCGGGGGGGGGGTGGAGGGGGGGGGGGGGGGGGCGGAGGAAGGCGGGGCCTCGATCGAGAGCGACGGCGATATCCCCTCGGCGCCATGCCGCTGGAGCGCGCGCGCGCTGCGGCGCTGGAGGGCCGCGCCGCCTCGCCCATCGCGCGGCGTTGGGGCGCGCGCTTGGGCCGGAAACGGCTGCGGACGGGGGCGGCGCGAGGCGCTGACTGCGGCAGGAGCAGCGCGAGCGCTGGGCGGGGGGGGACAGCCCAAATGCTGGAGGAGCAGCGCAAAGCGCTGGAGGGCGGGGGGCAGCGCAAGCGCTTGCGGGGGAACGGCGCATGCGCTGGATGGGGGGGGGGGGGTCAGCGCAAAGTGCTGGAGGGGGGAGAAGCAGCGCAAAGCGCTGGAGGAGGGGGGGGCAGCGCAAGCGCTGGCGGGGGAACAGCGCAAGCGGCGGAGGGGGGAGGGGCAGCGCAAAGCGCTGGAGGGGGGAGAAGCAGCGCAGAGCGCTGGGGGGGGAGGAGCAGCGCAAGCGCCGGTGGGAGAACAGCGCAAGCGCTGGGGGGAGCAGCAGCGCAAAGCGCTGGGTGGGGGGAGGGGCAGCGCAAAGCGCTGGATAGTGACAAAAGCGCTGGTGGGGGAACAGCGCATGCAATGGGGGGGTAGGGGCTGCGCAGAGCGGAGCAGCGCAAAGCGCCGGCTAGTGTCAAGAACGCGTGAAACGCTGGCAGCGCAAAGCGCTCGAGAGAAACGCATCAATGCAGCGCTATGGGGTGGGGGGGGGGGGGGGGAACGTAGCGCATTTGCTATGTTAGCAAGAAATTGTATAACACCTTTGTTCGCAGCGCATTTTTTTACCCAAGCAATTGAGGAATAGAATAAAACAAACAAAAAATATATATAGAACGCAACTTCCACAACTAGAACCACTTCATAAACTAACTTCACCTTGACTTACACACTGGAAAAAACGCTCGAACAAGAAAACTATATCAAAGCAACTAGCCCCCGCATCTCGAGCAACTTGCACCGAGGTCTGGGCGGCCAAGTTAAGATCTGGAAGATCAAGTTATCATGGTCAGGTTAAGATCAAGTTATGATCCACAACTTCCCCGCAACTACCATATCTAGTTGCGCGCGCCACAGTGGGGCCCCCCCGCGCCGGCACCGGCGACAGTGCCGGCCCCTTCCCCGTGCCGGCGCCGCCCCAGAGGCGGCCCTCTGCCTTCGCGCGGGGGGCCGCCAAATTCTTATAAGGGGCCCGCCTTCCAGCGGTCCGCAAGGCTCGCTCCCCCGAGGGTCCTCCGAGGGGTTCTCCCAGGGGTTCTCCGAGGGGCCCTCCGACGGTCATGCCGGGGCCCCCGAGGGTCCTCAGAGGGCTCCCCTTGAAGCACTTTGGGCCCTCTCGGGCCGCCTTGGGCGCCTCCTGGGCTCTGGCGCCTCTACTCTAAAGTGGGCCGGGGGATGCAGGGGGCGGAAGCGAGCGCGTGCCCGCGGCCGCGTCGGCTTAAGCGGCCGGCCGCCCAGAAATGATTTTACCTTGCCGCGAGACGCGCGATTGCTTTCGAGACCAATCGGTTCTTCCTATTGCTCAAAGATGGCACATCCTCTCCTACTGGGGCTATCTTTGCTGCGGTGCAACAGAGCAGGAGCTTGGCTTCGCCTAAGGCGAAGCTGCTGGTTGGGCCTCCCACCCCGCCTCAAACTTGGTAGCGGAGCTGGCCTATGGTGGCCTGCTCTTGCTTTACTCCTCGCCGTCCACGGCGCTATCTGGCGGGCTACGCGCATTGTGCAAAATCAGGGTGCAGTGGGTTTGCGCGGAGGAATGTATATAACTACGCATCGTCGCAAGGGCGCTTGCAGCGATGCCTCTGCTTACGCGGAGGTCTCTGACTTGCGTCCTACATCCCTGCGCTACTGCACTCCTGAAGCCCGCGCACCTATTCCACTCGGAAACTGCCTCGAAGACACAAGGCAGGGGAACGCGCGATGCGATGCGGTGCCGCCCCCACCCCCGCGCAGACTTTCGACTGCACGACGGAAGCCCCAACCGACTACATCCGATCACGACCTACGGGGCCATTGAATTGGTTGCCATCGGGCGTGCGGTAGGACGTGCGCGGGGCGGAGGCGACGCAAGGACGGCCAGCCCTCGCTGGGGCCCAGCCGGTCAAGTACCTTTTCGCGACTTCGTCCGCGCGGTGCATGCCTGGGCCAACGTGGCCACAGGCGACGCGGCGCCTTCCCAGCAAGCTGCAGCCTTGCAGCGAGGTTCGGGAGGTATCGCACGGACCATAGCCATGGGCCCCCCCCCAGCAGATTTCCAGTTTGGCGTTCACATAGGCGGTCGCCACACCGACGGCGTCACCTACATCGTGCTCCTACTACGAAGTTCGAGTATTCAGAAGAGGATCGCCAACTCAACTCCCTGGTACAGCTCTCGCCGACTTCCGAGTCCACGCGGGAGGGCGAATCGGCGTGACGTTAGCGCGCTTCGAGATAGCCCGCTATGAAGCTGAAATGGCAGGCTTTAACATCCCCAACTTCTAAATCTGATCAGTGATTTTATTCAGGGCTCTTGGGGTGGGGCCATCGCGTGCACTGCAACTCCTGCAGCCTCTAAACCACCGCATGCCGAGAGACCTGCAACGGGTTGACGCTCTACTCGAACGTATGCGGTCATATGCTCACATTGCTGAGAGAACCCCTGTCAATATTGGTGGTATTTTCAGTCGCGGTCACCGAGCCGAGACCTTTCACGTGGAGGCAAACGCAGGGTAACCTGCTGATCACGTCTGGAATGATGATCCACAACCAACTGAAACCACTGCGCTGCTGACTCAGAATGGTGAGACGGCCTTGGGGTCGCGAGACTCCTGGGCCAGGCTTCGGGGGCCGCCCGACGCCGTATCCCCCGCGCAAGCCATGGCCCCAATGGGCTCAGTTGGGCAGCCTGCCGAGTCCGACTTCGACTCCAGTACTGACGCCGATGCGTCTTCGGACGATGCAGCCACAGCCATTGATATTTCAGATATGCCCACATACCTCACGGAAGAGCAACATGCGCAATGGTTATTTTGAGGATACCAGAAATAAGCTCAGATGGAGGCGATTCATCGAGAAACCAGTCCGCATGGTAAGGCGTATCGTGCGACGAGCACTCAAGGGAAAAGGCAAGGGTCGAAGTAAGGGTAAAGGTAAGCGTCGGCGATTGCATGGTAGGGGCATATTAGCATTCCCTTACAGGGCCACAGTGTGACGAAATGTTTTAAGGTGCCGGCAGAAACCGCCGGCATACATCAGGAAAAGGTAGAAAGGACGTCGGGGAAACCCGGATGATGCCAATGGTAAGACTACGGAGTGCGACATATGCCACAGTACACAGCATTTTCGCCGCGAATGCCCTCAAGGCGATGGGAGAGGCAGGGGTCCGTCAATACATCTGGCTCAAACCGACTCTGACATGCAGTATGTTGACAGGGAGTCTCGTTCAGCCAAAAGAGACTCCTTGTCAGATATCTTAGTGCCAGTAGCCCAGCTGCCGTTGTCGATGGCCCTGCTGCAGTTGTCAACTCCATGGCTGCCAGATGTCTTAGTGCCAGTATGGCCCTCGAGCATTGCGCCGACGAGCTGTTCGAGGAGCTGTTCACTGGCCACAACGGTATCGATCTGGCAGATTGGCTGGGCATGCCCATCGCGGGGCAACCTGCAGATATGGAATTTGTCGAGAACTTCCACATGCCCGCCGAAGGAGATGCAGACATGGCGGGGGCACCCGCGGAACCAGAAGCCATTATTCCTGCGACAGACGAGGAACTGCAGCTGATGTTTTATCTTCGGGTTATTGGGAATCCGACAAACATGGCATTGAGTGGCGATGGCCCTTTGCGGGACAACCCCCGAGGCGTTAGTGATCTGTCTGGGCGTGTTCAATATGAGCTTGGCCATAATGAAAGATGTCAATGCGCATTCGTTGCCTCGGACCGCTCTTTGAGCCGCAAGAAGCGATCGGCAAGCCGCCAGGTTTGGAGGGAAAAGTATCGCGCCGACGACAATGACGATTAATGGGGATGTAATGATCGTCTGGTACGTCGCGGTCGGGTCTCCAGTCGCGCGCCCGACCGTGCGCGCGCGCGCTCCAGTGGCGCTCGGTCTAGCGGTCTTCGGCGTCCTCATCCTCCTGATGCGGGAAATTCACAGGCCCCTCCGTGGCGGACCAGCTGGCCTGGCGCTCCCCCGAGGAGGGGTCGTCTGCGGGGGCGCCTGCCTCAAGAGGATCAATTGCAATGGGAATATCCAGAGGGCGGAATGCAGCGCCCTGTTGGTTACGCGGAAGCTGGATTGGCTCGTCGGCACATGCCCACATAATAGATGCAATGCTGGTTGGGCCGGGTATGGATTGGGCACCAGATCCGTCACTGGTATTCTCTTCGCAAAATTAAGCGAGGTGGTGGCGGCAAGACCATTCGTTTGACATGGGCAGGACCTGTTAACGCACAAGAGAAGATTGTCAAGCGCGACCTCAAGAGAGCTATCATCGAGGAGCGGAATCTGTACAGAGGCGTTTCTTGCACGTGCCCCGGATATGCCGACCGCGGGCCTGGTTGCCCCGTGAGACGCCCATCGAGAAGCCCGAATTTTGAAAGGACGCCGTGGGTTTGGTCTCATGGTGATGGTCGGGGATACTGCACCGATCCCAATAAAAAAAAACGCAGCATAAGAGGCAGTTGACGGAAGGCGATTGCGAGCAAGCGACAGTCAGTGAAATATCCCAATCGATTCAGATATGAAAACACCTTCCTCCTCTTCACCATTTGAAGCAGTTCAATTGCGATTGGCACGCGGGGAAGCCTACTTCGTTCAATTCAGAAGATGGGGATGAAGATGATGAGATGGCCGAAGAGGTGGCCCCCGCGGGAGAAGCTCCCGAAGTGCACGCGTCGGGCGACTCCATTATCCCGGACGTCGCGTACGAAACGGACACCCATATAGATCCTGACTGCGCCGTCGCAGCAGAAGCGGATCTTTGTCTTGGAAGATGGATTGCCTACCGCGCTGGAGGTGAAGGCTGGGTAAAGTCCTCGATAGAACAGGGGCTCAGTTCTACCTGGCATCTCTTGGCCGGGAAACAAAAGACCACTATCCATAATCTGGCCCTCAGGGCCCAGTCGGTCAAGACCTGAACCCCGACAGGGGTCCCGTGCGATATGGGCCATGGGTGCCGGCAGGGGCAGCGGCCAGGGCAGCTCGCAAGCCGAAGCCAGATCCGCATATGGATATTTCTCCATCTGTGGATTCGTCGAGTCCGTCGCTCGGGCCCGATGGGCTCAGGCCGCCGCCCGCGCAAGAGAAGAGGAAGAGCCCGGGCGATTCTAAACCCTGGGGGCCGCAATCAGCAACGACCTGCGGAGTAACCTGCTGATAGACGTCCACCCAGAGGACCAGCGGTGGCTGCCGCAGCGGCTGCGTTCCAAGGCGCCAGCGCACCAACTCCGAAGGGCCCTGCGCCGCGTCGCGGCCCTACAGTGGGCGGGGCGCACAGGACTGGCTGGATGCCGACCCTGGAGGGGTCATCAAAGGATGCCTCTTCAACGCGGCGCGGCGCCGACGAGAAATTCTTGGGGGCCGCGTCGAAGGCGCCAGGGGCAGCCCCCAAAGATAAGACAGCCGAGCACAACAACATCAAGGAGAAGAAGCGCCAGGACTTTAACATCAGCACCCCGCCGGGGCTCCTCGGGCGCCCAGGGGAACAGCAGGCGCTGCCTTATCATCGGAAGGCGCCCGAGTGCCCGCAGCGTCGGCGACGGCCCAGAGTTCAGCGGGGCAGCCTGCTCAGAGCCCTGCAGGGCAACCTGCTCTTACTTTGGAGATGCCCGTCGGGCACCGGCAGTATTGGTGAGCGCCCGACGATCGCGTGCGACTCGGAGAAGGGCGACTTGATTGGGATCCTCAACGCAGAGAATATCAAACGGCCAAGGTTGAGCCTTGAGGAGCCTCGCCACTGCTCAGAGTGGCTTACGACTGCTCTTCGCCACGAACCTTTTCATAACGACCATCTCGCTGATGGGTTCCTGCGAGCAGCGCAGTCCTTCGATTGGTTCGATGGGCGGGTTGAGCTTTCAGAGCTGCTCGACCACTGGCCACCTGAAGCATGTGGGACCGCCACTGGGGCATGTCAGGCTTTGGGCGTGCATGACCTGATTGGCGTGGTCGACAATGCTGGAATGCAGAAGAACAGGCTGCAGCTCAAGAAGTGCCAGTACGCCTCTGAGGCGCGCGAGACGTATCTCATCCGCCCAAGCAATGGACGCAGCAGTCCTGGTATAAGGTGTCCTGAATCATTGTATCAGAGAATCGCAGATTTGACTGTTCCAGGTGCACCTTGTTGTGGTGTTTTTTGTATTCAGTGGGCGCACATCCCGAACGTACTTAGCGTTGGCTTGTCATGCCGCGCCGACGACGCCGGCAAGACGAGGGGCATGCAGTTTGTTCATGCTTGCCCATATCTACCAGGCGACGATATAACCCAGTTCGGCCTGCGTGTTGACTCCGAGGTATTGGTTATAGTTAGTTTGAAGAACCTGCTGTGGGATAATATGTCGGTTTGGCGCTCGGCAAATGATAGCATAATGTCATCAGGTCGGAACGGCAGCCTCCGACTCACATTGTTCAGCTTATAGGTATTCTGCCCAACGAACATTGCAGGTGCAAGCGCGCGGGGCACCATGGATCAATCCCGTGTACCGGTGGGACAACCATCAACATTATCCGTGTCGTGACCTTCCAATCGAAAGGATGTGCGAATTTCGGAATGATGCATCATCGTTGAAAGATTTGTTTATCCCAAAGACCCCCTACAATTTGAAATGTCCCGAACCGACGCTCATCCAGTGAGTCGAGTTCTCAGCGGTGTTCATGCAACAGGACATGTTTCAAGCCGGGGCACCTGCAAGGTGATCTGATGGATCTTGGATACAGGACCAAAGTTCGGACGTGCAGGTATGACTTCAAGTGGCAGTATTCCCACCGACGCGCTATGCGCCAACGACCCGTGGCGTGCTCAGGTGCAGCAGCTGCCAGTACCTGCAGGGCTACCTGCGTCGTTCGCACCTATGAGCCGAGCCGCGACTCCATTTGGGACTCCACAGAGCGCTGGGGGCACCACTAGCCTACAGGCAAGGCTCCACAGCATTCGGATGGACCCGCAGCTCTCCCAGCATTTGCAGGCGACATCGCCATTCGCATCGCCGCGTCCACATGCGGGGCAGCCTGCTTTTCCTGATCACCACGCTGCACAGAGGACCGAGAGCATACTTGGTCAGCAAATGCGCGAAGCCGCTCAGGGCATGCGTAGGGATGGCATCGACCTCCTGAACGCTAGCTGGACGCCGCCTTGGGAGTATGTTCCGGACCCAAATCCATCGCCGGACAACCCCAATCGGTTTGGATACGTGCCAGTATTTTTCAGTCATCCTACATGCGATCCGGCATCTGCAGGACGCCCCACAGCAGCACCGATGGACTTCCCATTGCATCCTGACTATCATGCTCAAGAAAGTGGTAATCCTCGTGAGGGGACGCAGCCGGAAAACCCGCATGCACGAGCGACGGCCGACCTTGTCTACCAGTTTCAGTTGACGCGCGGCTCGGGTTACACGTCAGGTGTGCCGGGCCAGATTCCTCATTATGGATATTTGGCCGCCCCTAGGGATGGAGATGTGCAGCAGCAGCCCCAGGCCTGGTAGCGCCATCATCCATGGGGGAGCTGCGCCCAGATCTTCTGGCCATTCATGAGGCGCAGCAGGCCAAATTTACGATGCAATCGGCCCGCCAGCGTCGCAATCATGAGCGTCAGGCAAACAGGATGCTGGGCCGTGCGGGGCAACCTTCTACTCCAAATGCAGCAGGGGCACCTGCAATGAGCCCAGCAGCACTTGCAGCAATGCAGCCCCGCAGATTTGATATGAAGTTGGTGCAACCATTTCGGAGCGCAAGACGCGCATCCGGCCATCGGCAACACCGCCAATCATCAGCGACTGTGACTTTAACAAGTGTGCCATATGCCTGGATCCTTTCATACATAGCGACAAGGTCTGGAGGCTTCAGTGTGCTGCCATATTCCATGCGCAGTGCTGGGGCCGAGTTGCACATGCTCATGTGGGCAGACAGTTGGCTGGCAACCTGGAAGGTACCGCAACTGAGGCACCCTGCGCCATCTTCAGGGGCTTTGGTCTAAAATCTAATCACAGATGGGTTTCATTGTGCCCTTGCTGGAGATCAGGATGCACTGCGTCGTCATGGAGAGATACTCCGAGGGGCCAACGAACTCAGGGGCCTTGGCGAAGAGCTCAACCGCGCCACGGCGATGATGACGAACAGCACGGCAGCCCCTACAACAACACCAGCGGGGCAACCTGCGTCATCGGCCAACGCGTGGCAGGCGACGGAGGCCACCGCGCCTGCTGTGGATGCGCCCGTGCCACTAATAGCTGAGACCGCCAGCAATGCAGGGGCGCCTGCTGCGACCGCACCTGCCGCGGCGCCGGTCAACGATATGTGGTTGAGACGCATGGGGAGCGCCGCCGACAGGAGCGCTGAGTGGCTTCAGTCTCCACGTGGCTACATGCCGCACGGGCGAGACACGCGTCCGCGCAGCCAGCGCAGGGCAGAGAGCCCGGTGAGCGCGCGCAGTGGCATCAGTGCGATATCCGAGCGCGACATGCTACACAATGTGTTGATGGTAGACACAGATGGTCAGATGAGCATGCGTGCGGACGAACATACGCTCATGAACATGCCTACTTCGTCTGCGTCAGGCCCATGCACGTATGACGAGTGTCCTACGGCCGGAGAACCCCATTGCGGAAGAGAGGGCCCGTGGATGAATGAACGTCTGTGCATCTTTGTCAAGAAACGTTTGGGTGTTGGAGCAGGGGCGCCGCAGGGGCATGTATGGTACGGCGCTGTCTGAAGTGCCAGGGCTCTTTGGGGAACGCCATGAGTTGGCAGTAGCAGCAAATCGTGTAAGCATGGGGGGTGGCATGCTGACGACCCCTGTGGGCGTTGGCAGCAACATCAACATCATTGGTTGTAAGACGGCACAAACATTCGAACAGGTATCCCGTTCCCACGGGCACGCCATCAAGAAGCTGAACCTGACGAAGAGGCTCTACGTGTCGGGAGTGGGACATGGTGCCGCGGTATGTGATAAGTCCTTGCACTGCAAGATTGCGTGCAAGGGAAGGGGGGGGGCCCAGCGGGGGCACCTGCTGTGCCGAGATTTGATACCTACTCAGCAAACGTGGCTGAGGGCTTAGGGGGGAATCTCCTTGCTATTCTGGGTTTGAGGAGCATGTCCAATATGAGGGCTATCTTGATCCTGGAGCAGGTGCACGAGAAGATGATCATCCCTGGCTCTGAGATGCACAAGCTTCTACTTGGAAAGGGTGCCAACATACTTGATCTAAGGAAGACGCCTTCTGGACTCAAGGTTGACGAGTGCGGGTCCGCAGCTGAGGATGAAGGCTCGATGGCTATTACTATTGCGGCCAATCTTCAATGCGAGGATGGCCCGCTCTTTGTCAAAGAAGCATCCGATCCAGAGCCAGCCGCGGGGGCACCTGCTGTGAGTGATGCCCTTGCATGTATGATGTCACAGGAAGGCGAGGACACCAGCTTCTCCATCAACGATGAGACGTTCGCTTTTCACGATCCAGTCTTTGGTGAATAACACATTGAAGACCTGGCATCGCAGGAGTACGTCCTTCGGGACTAACCCTACCTCGGCCGACCAGGACTTCGCCTTGCGCAACTTGCAGGCGAAGGTGTACCGGGCCATTTTCGAGGAGGGCACAAAGTGGACGCCGCCCGATGCACAGGCATGGGGCCCTGCGGAAGCGGATGATAGTGAGCGACGGGGGCAGGCGCGTGCCGCGGCCACCCTCGCTTGCTCAGACAGGCCGAACCCTCGTGTGCTGTCATCCAGTGCGGGGGAACCTGCATTCTTTTCCCGGGCGCCGGCTGTGCGCGCCAGGGACAGTGGCAAGCCCGGCCATGCGGCTGTCGCGGATAGTGGGCCCGGCTGTGTGGCCGCTGCAGAAAAAGAGTGTTTATTGCCTCAGTATCATTGTCGCGCATTTGTCATTGAGGATATATACGGACAGTTTGCGCTGCACTTCGAGCCCGCGGTTATATGTGTGACCGTATTACACATGCAGAGGTTATGACCTCCATTGGTGCACAATATTGGGGTGCCTTACTCGCGGGAGATTAGCGACTTATGGGTGGCAGCTCCTGCTGACTGGCACGTGCGACTGCCTGGAAAGCGGGCAAGACCGCGCGATCAACGCATCAAAACTTGATGACAAAGGCCCGGGCTCTGCGCATGACTATTATCTATTGTGCTTGTGGGACCGCCAGGATACCCTTGGAAACAGGGACTTATACGAGACGCCATTGGGGATCTTGACTTGCAGGTCATGCGTATGCGATTCTGCCATTTCGGCGTGAAATACGACCGTTCCAGTAAGTTGCCTAGCGGATCATATCTGCCTGTTGCAACTACTTGCGCGCGCATCCCGGCCAGCTTGTGGAGGTGCACGTGCCAAGCGGCAGGAGAACCTGCTGAACTTGCTGAGCATGCGCTGGACTGGTATGGCCAAGGGGCTCAGAAGGCCGAGTGGCGTAACAAGACGTTAGCTATCATGGCCGCAAGTTTGCTTGATCGAATGGTTTGCACAAGACACAGATAAATCGCGCAAGTGCTTAACGCCTGAGCATCCACGCGCGAGTGGATAAGGGAGTTCGAACTCACGTTCAGTCTCCGAAGAATGGCCCTGAGTGGGACCATGCCGTCAGACGGGCAACGATGAACCTGGGCGACACTGCGATCATACAAGGCGCCAAGATTTAGGACCAGCCTATTGGGTAAAATTACAATACACCGTTACCAAATGGCGTGGCCAACATTCGTATTCGATTGTGCTGGGAGCTGCCCGAACCGGCTCTCATCGGACACGGGAACCCACGTTCACGCCCAAGTGGAGTTGCGATCGTCGATGACGATCGTCTCCTTCCCCCTGCGATTGAGCGCGGCCGCGTGCTCCCCTCTATTCCCGAATTTCCGACGCTCAGTTCACCTGGGGCCAGACAGCGCTACCGACCGATGCCCGAATCAAACAAAAAGAAAACGCAAAGCAGACAAAGAAGTGGGCATCCAACCACGCAAGATACCCAATATTGTCGAAGAAGGCAACGATGTTTGCGGAGATGACCTTGAAGGACTCGGATGTGGTGCGTATTTCACCGACGGACCCCTTGACTCCGACACGGAAAGCGATGATGAAGAGGAAGCTTTCATCACATTATTTGCGGGGCGACCCTCTGAATCCCACGCAGATGTATTCTCCATAACCTTCATCTTATGTTATGGACCTCACAACAAGGTGGAACTGTCGGAATTAGGTGGAGGAAGTGGAGGTATATCGCAGCTAGCATTCAGCCGAGGTTTGTCCTCAGGGGAGAACCTCGACACACGCTCCTTTGTTGACCTTGGAAACATGGGTGTCCAGGGTGCAGTGATGCATTATCTAGACGTTTGTTTCGTCAGTGTAGTGATGCTACAACCCAACTGCAGAAATGCTTGACTACCTTCCTATTTCAACGCCCAGGTCAACTACAGTACCTGGTATGAACACCACACAGAAGATCTGCCGCATGTCAAGTTTTGTGGTAAGGTTGTTTTTCGTCAGAACGATCTTCGACGATTTTATTGAATCGCTTTGCTCATTCCGCCGGCCCATTTCGCATGACTGAGCCTCTTGGGGCCGCTGGGGGGCCTCTTCAGGGTCGCTTGGGGGCCTCCTGAGGGCCTCTTGGGGGCTTTTGGGGCCTCTCAGGTGCCTCTTGAGGCCTCCAGGGGGCTCCTCAAGGCCGAGGGCTCGAAGTTTTGTTTTGTGTTCCCCCTCTGGGGCATCGCTTGGGGCCCTCTTGGGCCCCTCTTGGGCCGTCTTGGGTGCCTCTGGGGCCGTCTTGGAGCCCTCTTGGGCCATCTTGGGGCTTTCTTGGGAGCTTCTTGGGCCCTCTTGGGGCGATCTTGGGGGCTTTTGGGCCGTCTTGGGGCGTCGGGAAGCCGAAAAGATAGACGCGCCAAAATCTGCCCAAACCCTGCAGAAAAATCATGAATTTTGCCTCTTGGGGCCTTCTGGGGAGTGCTCTTGGAGGCCTCTTGGGGCGTCTGGGGGCCATCTTGGGCGTCTTGGAACGATAGCGTGGCATCTCGGATTACTCTTGGACCATCTTGGAGGGCTCTTGGCGGCCTCGTGGCCCTTCTTGGGGCTCTCTGGAGTGCCGCGGGGGCGGCGCCCAGGAGGAAAACCATCTCTGACCCGAGTCTGCCGGGGATCGCCTGGGGCACTTTTCGTCCGGGGGCCCCCAGGGGCCGCCCCGCGCGCGCGAAGTAGAAGTATAATTTAGCAGTTACCGGAGATCTTAGCACGCCTCTGGCCCGTTGGGCCGGCGAATTTACGAGAACAACCAGTGGGTACTTGGGTGGAACAGATGCCGACGTGGACTACATTAGCCAAAAGCAAGGGCACGTGCAAGGTGACTATGGACCAATGTACTTCTGGCTTGCGCGATTGTCATGGGGTACTGATACGAAAACCGACCGAGATCATGGCCAACCACCGCATTCTATTTATTTTTCTTGAGCGAAGACGATGTGCTGGTCATCATCAACATGCGTCGGTCTGTAACAGTGAACTGTCCATGACTGCACATTACACTCCAAAGATGCAGTCGCTTTTTGTCGATGCAGCTCAGATCGCACGCGATCTCTTCCAGGTAATCCGCGACCCCTTCCATGGTCACCCTTATTCTTCCACCGTGTTAGCCACCAGCGTGAGAGGATCTGATTTTGACGATCCGGCTCTCCCTCGGCAACCCGACGGCTCGATCGCGAGACCACCATCGGGAGGGCTCGGGTGTCCCGCGTGTGCGGATAATACTAACATGCGCTCTCCCTCGCATGGCAGAAATCTTAGGCTTTGCAAGAGGTACGATAAGGGAGACTACCATTGGGAATGTCCGAGCTGCAAGAAGAATTACGGCCAGAACAATCCAGGACATGTACTAACACCTGGCAAATGCAAGTTTGCCAAACCCTGGAAGGTGCCCGACAATCATGGACAGGTGCCGTCGATTCCCGCCGAACCAGCAGCAGGACCTGTGCCGCTGGCTCCTGCTGAACCAGCAGCGCCGCCACCCGAGGCGCCAGCCGCGCCACCACTTACGCGGCTACGAGCACCAAGACCCGGCTCTAGAGCCGGACCTCCAGCGGGCGCGAGCAGCCACACTGCTGCAGGGCAACCTGCCTCGAGTGGAGCTGGGAGTTTGGATGGCCAACTCCGGCTGCCACAGGTTAGAGTCAGACGTGGCCGACAGCAAGGTGGAGATGCACCTCCTCCGCCACCAGCGGGTAACCCTGCTGCGCGACCACGACTTCCAGACGGGTCACGGTTCGACGTGCAAATCAGTCTACAAAATTTACGAACGCTTGACCCAAGCGTGGTGACACGCGAGTTGCGGAAGCTACAGTTGCGCTGGTTCCATGCGAAAGAGCCCAAGATGAGACTCATCTGAACTAAGATAGTTCTGGACAGCGTCAGAATCAACCTGATTAAAGGTGTCTGCGGCACGTGTCGGGAGTGCAGGGCTCGGGACAAGCCTGGGCATGCGGGTGTGCCCTCCACTGCGCTGCCTGGTAAATTTAACGCAGAAGGAGAATGCGACCTGATGTTCTACAAACAAGAACACAAGATATTTCATATCATCGACCACTGTTTCCGATATGCTACTAGAGTGGAGGTACCAGACAAGACGATGACCAGTACCTTGGATGCATATCATCAGTTTGGACCTGCAAAGGTACTCCTACTCCGACGGAGAGGGTGCCCTCAGCAACGACACTGCGAAAGCAGTCCTTCAGGCAAAAGGCGCTGAACTCAGGATGCGTGCGCGTGGATGGTACGCTACGACGATCGAAGCCAGCAATGGCATATTACGCTATGCACTTTATGGCATGGAAGCTGAACTCAACAGGTCGGACATACCTCTTGAATTCACGCGACTACTGCACGGGGCCTTGTTCGGTGGCAACGCGTTCGCCTTCTACAGCGAGGTGTCTCCATGTAGCGCTCTGTTTGGACAGCAACTAGCAATGCATCCTGACTTGCCTGTCTTGGACCACGCACGAGCAGCCGGCGGGGAAGTCGGATCATTCTCGTGGACAGACACGCAAAGAATGCATTGACGCTATCACAGCGGTCGCAGCAGTAGCTGAGACCAGCCGTGCCTTTCGCACTGAGACAATTGTCGCCGGTTAGCATTACTACGATGAAGGAGATTTGGTCGATTACCATCGCCCCGCAACCACGAAGGACGACTTGGGAGGCTGGAGTGGCCCATTCCCAGTTGTAAAGAACGATCCCGAAAAAAGGGGTCAAGTCATCATTCGAGTGGGCAGTCGCGATGTTCAGGTACAATGCGGCGATGCACGACATTCGCTCTACATTGAAGCATTCGTAGCCAGAGAAATTGGCTCCGACAGCACTGCGCCACGGACCGTGTCGACGTTCGTGGCCAGCTTGCCAGCGGGGGGGCCTGCCATGACATTCGGCTGTGTACCGACCAAGAAAGGGCGCTTCAGACGACGAGTGCAAGTCGTCTACCTCCTAAGGTACATCTAGCTAGCTTTACAGTACCTTATCAGAAACTTCTTCCGCTTCGAGAACGTAGTTTTTTCCTGTCAGGTTAGCGATGGGCATCCATGAGCTACCTCCAGTTGCTTACGCTGACAGCTGCACATTGGTCCACTATGACAACGACGTGGATCCAGGATTTCATTTCTATGAAGCAGAAGGTACCGCGCTGAACATGCACGACATAACTTGATCAGCACATCCGAGAATCTCCCAGTGCCTAAGTCCACCAAGCCCCAGGCAGGTCTTGACCAGGACATGGCAAGGTTTGAGAAAGTGGCGGATGCAACGAGACCGGATGGAACCGCAAGAGAAGCCTCAGAAGCCGAACCACCTCATGACGATGGGCGGCTCTCTACGATCTACGAGGAATCGGAGGCCGATCTCGCGTCACATGTCATGGAACTGTGGCATGCAGAACTACAGGATGAAAAGGAACTGCTGGAATCAACTTCACCAGGGGGCCTTTTTCACAATGCCCGCGCAGATGGTTCCAGACCAAAGTGAGCTGATTACTGTGGCTGATGAACAGCGGGGGCACCTGCCTAAGTGGGGGCGCGCGCGCGACTCCGACACCGAGGAGACGTATCACGTCCCGATGTGTTCCTTTGTCGAAGACTGCAGCTACGGACTGGACTCAGACGAGAATGGACAGCATGGAGCACTCTGCTTCACGGCAGAAATTGCAAAGGTAGTCCTTTCCGAACGACGACGCATGTTACTGGATGCCGACCGTGTGACCACGATGCGAGTATATGTTACCGCCGCTGCAAAGCGTGCGGTGGTCGTCAAGGAAGACGACCTCCTCGCGAAAGCTGACATTCAGGCGAGTCCCGAAAAGTACCGAAGGCCCTCTACACTGAACTCAAGACATGATTTGGTAGTGCGCGTTTCAAGATGCAAGACATATCTAAGGCGTCACACATCAGGACTTTGATGTACGTGTGCAAACGGAAATTTGTGAAGAACGAGGGGGGCGAGATGGAAAGTGCCATCATATTACCTCGAGTACCCCGAGGCTTCATGGACCTTGAAGCTTTCGACGTAGAAACCTTTTCGGGGACAGCGCGGCGGCCAAGCCAGAGATTACTCGCTGGCACGGCAGCGTGCAAGATGCAGGTGATCATTGCTTCCCTCGGCATCAACATGGCCTTCCTGGAAGGGTTGGCCTACCAGGAACTTGCTGAGGCAACTGGTGAAAAGGAACGCGTGGCGTGTTTTACTTTGCTTCCTGGATCGGCCAGGGTGCTTCGGACTCCCAGGATTCGAACACTGCGACGGGTCAAGGCATTGCTTGCAGTGCTTGACACTAGGCACTGGCACTGACGACGCACCGCGAGCTTTCTCACTAAAGCTCAGAAGGGCCACGCAAGGTTTTGGTCTCTGGCCCACGTCCCACGACGAGGAGTTCGAGGCGAGCAGCAACCTGCTTGCGGCCAAACATGTTGGTGATATTAACATGGCCGGTACTGAGGACACCATTGACAAGTCTGTCAAGTGTGTAGAAGACATCTTTGGTAAATGTAATCTCAGCGAGCACACATGCACCACTTGTGCTGTGGTATATACCAAGGGTGAGGACGGCAGTGTTTCTCTGGGCCAAGACGATTACATCCAGCAGCTCCGTCCTATACAACGTCCCGAACCTACTGGCGCCGACGCTGACGCTCAGGCATCCAAGATGGTTGCAGACATGCTCGTCAGCCCCAGGGGTGTGCTGGCGTATGCATTGAGCACCCAGGTGTGGTTGGTGGTGTATGTTGTTTCTCTACAACGCGTCCAAGAACCGACCAACATACAAGTGCGACGACTGAGCGGGATCACCAGGAAGCTGCAGGCTTGCCCCAAGAATATCGTCTACCAGGCGATGACCCTACGGGCGAGAATGGCCTGCGCAGCGACTCAGGATACCGACGCCTGAGTGGGGACGCCGATGACGACGTCAGAGGCTATGGTATCTTCGGGGCAAACCTGCTACGGCGTGGAAGCACGCCATCCAGCAAACGCGTCGTCCACTTCGTCGATGCGCACTGCAAGTCTCGCCGCTTGCAGGTTCGCTCGAGTTATTCTGCAGAGACACCAGCAGCAGCCCATACTTTGGAGGACTGTTACCCCCCCGATTGTGACTCTGCACGAGATCCACGCGGGGCCGCTCACGCCCACTCTTGAAAGACATACTTGAGTTGAGTGGCCTGATCGCGCACAGTATTCAGTGGTGTGACACCCGGGATATGAGTACGGACGGTCACACCAAGGGGAGAATCGACAGAGATATGTTCTACAGGTCATGGGAGGTATACAGGCCTTCAAACATGACCTTAAGAGTCATACTCCATATCGGGCCGGCCAGACATCTGGTTCTGCAGCCGCCTGAGGAGTATCTTTACGTACTGAATTGTGAAGGCAAGGCAATTTGCGTGCATGTCCACCTTCCTTATGGCCCCGCCCTTTCGTCTGTCCTTTTGTCTACAGGGGCGGCGGACTCACGCTTCGTCTCCCCCCCCGAGTCTAAAGTGAGCTGGGGGACACAGGGAGCGGAAACGAACGTGCGCCCGTGGCCGCGTCGGCTCAAGCGACGGGCCGCCCAGATATGATTGTGCCTCACCGCGAGGCACGCGATTGCTATCAAGACCAAACGGATCTTCCTATTGCTTAAGATGGCAAAGCCTCTCCTACTGGGGCTATTGCTACTGCGGTACAACAGAGCAGGAGCTTAGCTTCGCCTAAAGCGAAGCTGCTGGTTGGGCCTCCCAACCCCTCAAACTCCTCTTGCGCCGTTTGGTTTTTTTGTTTGGGAGGCCTCCTGGGCCGTCTCGGGGCCGTCCGTTGCGGACTCCTGCAGCGAGTCCGTCGACGAGGGGTCTGGCAGCGCGGAGGACGAGGAGACAGCTGAGGAGAAACACGAGGAAGAGTCGGGCGCCCCGGGCGGCGCGGAGAGCGCCGCGGCGTCGGCCGCTCCGCAGGACGGCCGTCAGGGGCGACGGGCCAAAGGAGGTCAGGGGGTGTCACAGGGGTGGACCTAAACGGTGTTTTGGCGATTTCTTGGGCCGTTTTCGTTCCAAGTTCGTTTTGCAGTAAAGGCAGATTGAAGACAAAACGAGGGAAAACGAAAACAACACGAAAACGACGAACACTGTTTAGGTCCAGCCCTGGGGTGTCGAGTCGGCGGGTGGGGCGTCTGGTTCGGTTCCTGTCGGTTTGGTGGGGGGGCGTCTGGTTCCGCTTCTGATCCAGTTCTGGTCTGGTTCGGTTCCCAACCGGTTCGGTTTTGCGAGGGTTCTGTTCGGTTGTTTCAGGCCCAGTTCGGTTCGGTCTGGCTGTTCTTATCGGTCGGCCGAGGAGAGAGGGTGTCGAGGCCTCCCAGATGGGGTCCGAGCCGAATGCATTTGCGATGCGGTACGATGTGGAGCCTGATTTTGCCACGCCGACGTCCTTGGTGCGTCGCCGACTTCGCTGGTGCGTCGCCGATGCATCGCGTATGTATCCCCGAGGCATTAGCGATGTGGCGCGATCCTCCGAGCTCATCTTCTCAGACCCCATCTAGGAGGCATCGAGGGTGAGGCGAGCTTAGTGCAGTCGGGCCATCTCTGACATCCTACCCGTCCATCCCCTCTCATTGCGCTGATTTGTTCTCTAAGGATGGGGGGAGCGCAGGAGGAGGCAGGGGGTTGGGGGACAGGGGAGGGATAGGTCAAGAGTGGGGTATCAGAGAGAGAGAGAGAGAGAGAGAGAGAAGGGAGGGGTGCGGAGCGCGAAGGAACACCTAAGGACGGATACTGGGCAAAGACTAGCAGTTCTTCAGGCGCCAGCTGTAGATAGCTAGCATGCCACGGCATTATGACCAAGGCGTGTTACGCGGCGCCTATAGGTACACCTCGTGTCCAGCCCCCCTCGTCGCGCCGCACGAAGTTCGAAATGACCAGATGAGGTTGAACTTGATTGGGCTGGACGAGTCTTGGCTAGATTGGGCTGTCCTAGATGGGTTGGATTGGGACGCGCCAATCGACTGGTATTAAGCTGTTCTGGAATTCTAATAGGTTTGACAGGCATGCACTCGAACGGTCTGCGCAGGCTTTGGCTGGGTTGTGCTGACTGGGCTGGGAGTCGCAGGACTGGACTGGACTGGACTGGACTCGGACTGGACTCGAACGGGAAGGAGGAGGAGGAGGAGCAGGAGGAGGAGGAGGAGGAGGAGGAGGAGGAGGAGGAGGAGGAGGAGGAGGAGGAGGAGGAGGGAGGAGAGGGAGGAGGAGGAGGAGGAGGGAGGAGGCGGAGGAGGAGGCGGAGGAGGAGGAAGGAGGAAGGAGGAAGGAAGGCGGAAGGAGGGAGCAGGAGGGACGAGAGGAAGGATGACGGAGGAAGGAGGAGGAGGATGAGGATGAGGAGGAGAGAGGAGGAGGAGGAGGAGGGAGAGGAGGGGAGGGGGAGGAGGAGGAGAGGAGGAGGAGGAGGAGGAGGAGGAGGAGGAGGAGGAGGAGGAGGAGGAGGGGGAGGAGGGGGAGGAGGGGGAGGAGCACGAGGAGGAGGAGGAGGAGGAGGAGGAGGAGGAGGGGAGGCGGAGGCGGAGGAGGAGGGCGGAGGCAGGAATGGAATGAGAAAGGAGGCATGAGGAAACAGGAAGGAGGAAAAGAGGAAGGAGGACGGAGGAAGGAAGGAAGGAAGGAAGGAAGGAAGGAAGGAAGGCGGAGGAGCGGAGGAGGAGGGGGAGGAGGAGGGGAGGAGGAGGCGGAGGAGGAGGAGGATGAGGAGAGGGGGGCGGAGGAGGCGGAGGCGGCGCGGAGGAGGAGGAGGAGGAGGAGGACGAGGAGGAGGAGGAGGAGAAGGACGAGGAGGAGGAGGAGGAGGAGGAGGAGGAGGAGGAGGAGGAGGAGGCGGAGGAGGAGGGGGAGGAGGAGGAGGAGGAGGAGGAGGAGGAGGAGGAGGAAGGAGGACGGAGGAAGGATGGCGGATGAGGAAGAGGAGGACGAGGAGGCGGCGGCGGCGGATGAGGATGAGGATCAGGTGAAGGAAGGAGGAATGAGGAAGGAGGAATGAGGAAGGAGGAATGAGGATGGAGGCAGGAGAACGCAGGAAGGAGGAATGAGGACGGAGGAAGGAGGAGGCGGAGGAGGGGGAGGAGGAGGAGGAGGGAGGAGAAGGAGGGGGAGGAGGAGGAGGATGAGGAAGGAGGATGAGGAAGAGGAGGGAGGAGGAGGAGGAGGAGGAGGAGGAGGAGGAGGAGGAGGAGGAGCAGTAGGACGGAGGAAGGAGGACGGAGGACTGAAGAAGGAGGCGGGAGGACGGCGGAGTAAGGAATGAGGACGGAGGCAGGACGAAGGCGGAGTAGGAGGAGGAGGAGGCGGAGGAGGAAGATGAAGAAGGATGAATGATGACGGAGGAAGGAGGAAGGAGGAGGCGGAGGCGGAGGAGGAGGACGAGGATGAGGAGGAGGAGGAGGAGGAGGAGGAGGAGAAGGAGGAGGAGGAGGAGGAGGAGGAGGAGGATGAGGAGGAGAGGGAGGAGGATGCGGAGGAGGAGGAGGGGGTGGAGGAGGAGTAGGAGGATAGGCAGGAGGAGGAGGCAGAGGCGGAGGAGGAGGAGAAGGAGGAATGAGGAAGGATGATTGCGTAAGGAGGACTGGGGAATGAGGCGGGAGGACGGAGGAAGGAGGATAATGATGATGAGGAGGAGGCGGAGGAGGAGGAGGATGAGGAGGGGCAGGACGAGGAGGAGGAGGAGGAGGAAGTTGATGAGGAAGGAAGCGGAGGAGGCGGAGGCGGAGGAGGAGGAGGAATGAGGAAGGAGGACGGATGAATGAGTAAGGATGAAGGAGGGCGCATGAAGCTGGAATGATGAAGGAGGTATGAGGAGGAGGATGAGGAGGAGGATGAGGAGGGGGAGGAGGGGGAGGATGAGGAGGAGGATGAGGAGCATGAGGAGGAGGAAGAGGAGGAGGACGAGGAGAGAGATGAGGTGAAGAGGCGGAGGCGAATGAGGAGGATGAGGTCAAGGAGGAAGGAGGAATGATGAAGGAGTGCTGAAAGCGGAGGAAGCAGGAAGGTGGACGGAGGACGGATGACGGAGGACAGATGAAGGAGGAAGAGGAGGAGGCGGAGGCGGAGGCGTAGGAGGAGGATGATGATGATGATGAGGAGGAGGAGGCGGAGGCGGAGGGGGAGGAGGAGGCGGAGGAGGAGGAGGAGGAGGAGGAGGAGGGATGCGGAGGCGAAGGAGGAGGAGGAGGACGAAAAACGATTAAGGAGGAAGGAGGACGGAGGAATCGGGAAGCAGGAAGGTTGAAGGAGGAATGAAGACGGAGGAAGGAGGAGGAGGAAGAGGAGGAGAAGGAGGAGGAAGAAGAGGAGGCGGGGGAGGAAGGAGGAAGGAGGGAGGAGGCAACAGGATTGAGGAACGAGGAGGACGGATGTCGGAGAAAGGATGATGCTGATGATGATGCTGATGCTGATGATGATGATGAGGCGGAGGAGGAGGATGAACATGAGGATGAGGATGCTGATGCTGATGATGATGATGATTTTGCTGATGCTGATAATGCTGATGATGAATATGATGATGCTGATGCTGATGATGATGATGGTGCTGATGATGATGCTGATGATGATGCTGATGATGATGGTGGTGGTGATGCTGATGATGGTGATGAGGTTGCTGATGATGGCGATGATGCTGCTGCTGATGATGATGCGGATGATGATGCTGATGATGGCGCTGATGCTGATGCTGATGATGATGATGATGCTGATGCTGAAGCTGATGTTGATGATGCTGATGATCCTGATGATGATAATGATGATGATGATGATGATGATGATGACGGTGGTTGTGGTGGTGGTGGTGGTGCTGGTGGTGATGATGATGATGATGATGATGCTGCTGATGATGATGATGGTGAGGAGGATGATCATGATGGTGATGATGATGATCATGCTGCTGCTGATGATGATGCTGATGCTGATGATGCTGATGCTCATGATGATGATGATGATGGTGATGGTGGTGGTGATGCTGATGATGCCGATGATGCTGCTGATGATGCTGCTGATGATGATGATGACGATGCTGCTGCTGATGATGTTGATGCTGATGATGATTCTGATGATTATGATGCTGATGCTGCTGATGAGGATGATGATGCTGCTGGTGGTGGTGATGATGATGTTGATGCTGATGATGCTGATGATAATGATGATGATGCTGACGATGCTGATGCTGCTGATGATGACGATGTCGATGATGATGCTGATGATGATGATGATGAAGCTGATGATGATGCTGATGATGATGACGATGATGATGGTGCTGATGTTGATGGCGATGTTGATGATGTTGTTGATGATGCTGACGATGCTGATGATGGTGATGGTGGTGGTGATGTTGATGATGATGATACTGATGATGATGATGATGATGATGATGATGATGATGCTGTTGCTGCGGATGATGATGATGATGAGGACGATGATACGGATGATGATGATGCTGATGATGATGATGATGAGGATGATGATGTTGATCATGATGCTTATGATGATGATGCTGCTGATGATGATGGTGATGATGATGATGATGCTGATGATGATGATGATGATGGTGATGATGCTGATGATGATGATGATGATGATGATGATGATGATGATGATGATGATGATGCTGATGATGATGATGATGATGATGATGCTGATGATGATTAGTATGACGATGAGGATGAGGCTGAGGCTGAGGCTGAGGCTGAGGAGGAGAGGAGGAGGAGGAGGAGGAGGAGGGGGGGCAGGTGGGAGGAGGAGAGAGGAGGCGGAGAGAGGAAGGAGGAGGAGGAGGAAGAGGAGGAGGAGGAGGAGAGGGAGGAGGAGGAGGAGGGAGGAGGAGATGAGGGGAGGAGAGGAGGAGGAGGAGGAGGTGAGGAGGAAGGAGGAGGAGGAGGAGAGGAGGAGAGGAGGAGGAGGAGGAGGAGGGAGGAGGAGGAGGAGGAGGGGAGGAGGGCGGAGGAGGAGGAGGAGGGGGAGGATGAAGGAGGGGAGGAGGAGGAGAAGAGAGGAGGAGGAGGAGGAGGAGGAGGAGGAGGAGAGGAGGAGGAGGAGAGGAGGAGGAAGGAGGAGGAGGAGGAGGAGGAGGAGAGAGGAGGAGGAGGAGAAAGGGCTAGGAGAGGAGGAGAGGAAGAGCATGGCTAGGGGGAGGAGGAGGCGAGGCGGAGGCGGAGAAGGAAGGAGGAAGGCGGAAGCAGGAAGGAGGACGGCGGACGGGGAAGGAGGAATGAGAGGAGGAGGAGGAGGGAGAGGAGGAGGAGGAGGAGGAGGAAGGAGGAGGAGGAGATGAGGAGGAGGAGGAAGAGGAGGCGGAGGAGGAGGGAAGAGGAGGAGGAGGAGGAGGAGGAGGAGGAGGAGGAGGGAGGGGGAGGAGCAAGGAGGAGCAGGAGGAAGGAGGCGGATATGAGGGATGATGAGGAGGAGAGGAGGAGGAGGGAGAAGGAGGAGGAGAGGCGGAGCGAGGAGGAGGAGGAAGGATTCGGGAGGCAGGATGAGTTGGACAGAGGAGGAGGAAGGAGGAAGGAGGAAGGAGCGAGGAGGAAGGAGGAAGGAGCAGGAGGAGGAGGAGGCGAGGAGGAGGAGGAGGAGGAGGAGGAGGAGGAGGAGGAAGGAGGCGGAGGAAGGAGGAATGAGGAAACAGGAATGAGGAAGGAGGAAGGATGACGGAGGAGGGAGGAGGAGGAGGCGAAAGAGGAGGAGGAGGAGGCGGAGGCGGAGGAGGAGGAGGAGGAGGAGGAAGGAGGAAGGAGGATGGAGGAAGGAGGAAGGAGGATGGAGCAGGAAGGAGGAGGAGGACCATCACTAGGCTAATGGGGAGGCGAAGGGTTGGCCGACTCGACCCTAACCCGAAACCTCGTGGCACTGGGCCACCAGTTGTTCTCCACAGCGACCATGGGTGCCGCTGAGACGGCAGTGCGCTGCCGACGCTGAATGCGGTGCTGGGGCCTGGTGTGGCCTTGCACACCAGGCCTGGTCAGGCCCGGCCAGGCGGAGGAGGAGGAGGAGGAGGAGGAGGAGGAGGAGGAGGAGGAGGAGGAGGAGGAGGAGGAGGAGAGGAGGAGGAGGAGGAGGAGGCGGAGGAGCAGGATGAGGATGAGGAGGAGGAAGGAGGAAGGAGGAAGGAGGAAGGAGGAAGGAGGAAGGAGGACGGAGGAAGGAGGAAGGAGGAAGGAGGAAGGAGGAATGAGGAATGAGGAAGAGGAGGAGGAGGAGGAGGATGAGTTGGAGAGGGCGACTGGGCCCTCGGGGCTGCACGCCTGCTCGCGTGTGGCTCCCGTTCCCGACTGTGTTCCTTCCCGCCTCCGATCGTCTGCCTGCGTCTGCTTGCGCTGTCGCCTGGTCGATCGATGGATAGCTTGCGTTCTCTCGCGCTCGCATGGTCTCAGTATCATTTACCCGACCCCCATCCCCATCCCCATCCCCTTCGAGGCCCCCACCAAATTACCCCCCAAGTTGGGAATACACCCCTCGATACCCGAAGGGAACGGCCAATGTCCCCATCTAGGGGGGTGAATCGGCCAGTGGTGGGGCCCAGGCCTCCCCGCTGGGGATGGGGGTCGGTTAGACGATACTCAGTTCTCTCGCGCTCGCATGCTTTCCGAGGCAAGAATTCATACATGACCACCGCCTGGAGGATTAATCTTCGGGGACCTCGCAGGCGGTGGATATGGACATGTTCGGGTCCCCGGGGGCGATCTGTATGCACCGTACCGCGTTGGCGTCTCCCGAGGCGTTGTCGATCTTCGATCCAGGAATGGTACGGTGCATAGTTTATCGGTCCTGAGGAGCCCAACAACTGTGCACCGTACCACGTTGGAGCGGGGCCTGAACAGAGTCCAGGCATGGTACGGTGCATGGGCGCCGTTCTCGTCATTGATGGATTGCACTCTTTCGCTCTTGCATGCTCGCGCTTGCATGGCTGCTGCTTGCCTGTCTGATCACGTACGTAGTTGCTCATCGGAAGTCCGTTCTTGACTGCTTGCGCTCGCATCTTGATTGCTTACGTTTGATTGCTTGCCTATCCAGCTGCCTGCGGCAAGCCCCGCCACCGCGCTATGGCAGCAGCACAGCGTGAAGCAGGTTTAGTTCAAGACCCATCTTGGAGCTTCTCTGGCGCCTCTCGAGGGCCTCTCGGGAGCCTTTTGTGTCTGTTTTGGAGGCCTCTGGTGGTCTGCAGGGGGACCTCTGGGAGGCCTCTGGGAGGCCTCTTGAGAATCTCTTGAGCCTCTCGGGGGCGTCTTGGGGCCTCTTGGGGGCACGTCGACAGAGCGCGGGTGCGGTTTCGGAGTGCGCGTGCGGCGAGGGGACGGATTCGACTTTGAGAAACACGGAAGAAGTACCATCTTTGGCACGCCTCAATGTGCACGAGGCAAGGTGGTAGATGTCGCGGCGCTCGTAGGCATTGTTGCTTTTGCACGTCTTCTTTTGTCATCTCCTCCTCCTCGTCCTTGTGCCTATTTTTCTGTTTGTTGTCCTCCTGCTCCCCTTACCGCCCTCCCTATCATCCCCGCTGTGATCCTCGTCATCCGCAGCCTCGTCGTCGCCTGAGATCATCCTGTTCTTCCCCCCCCCCGCGAGCCCAATGGACAGCATCGGCGCGTCCCGTTCTTGCCCGACCAGGTTCCGCGGCGTTCGTTCGCGTCGATGATTTCGATCGCGGGTCTTCGAGAATCAGGTCATGTGCGCGTGTCTGGTAGCCTGGTGGTGTGGGCCGTCGGGCGCGCTGCAGGCTCCCCCCCGTGCCCCCGCAGGCCCTGCACCGCCGCCGGCCGCCGCCGACGCGGGCGCGGCGCAGGCGCGCCCTGCGGGCGGAGGACGGGGTGTTCGCCGGGAAGCGGAGGTGGCTCTGATGTGCAGATGGTGGCCCATGCCACGGATCACCTTGCTCGCCTCCAGGGTGCCCTGGGTTTCTTGGGTTTCGACGGTTTCGCGGTGGAGAGGCGATCGCAGACATGGATCAAGGGGGCGTGGATTAGCGACGGGTCCCGTGCCATGGAGAGTCGCGGATTTCCGCCGCCGCACGAGGCGGCACGGGCCGCATTTTTGGGAGGGCACCTACCCCGATCCATGGATGTGGCGACCGCGCGCCGCTCCGCCCGCGGCCGCTGCGGGGGCCGAGCTGGAGCGGCGGCGACGCCGCCTCGCTCTTCGACGGCGAGATGCCGCTGGTGCGGCTTCTGGTGCTGGGCAGGCGGCTCCTGCTGCTCCCCCGCTGGTGCTGGCGGCTGGTGGCGGCGGACTCCTTCGGGCCGGCTCCGAGCAGGGCCTCGACGACCCCTGGGCTGATGGGGCTGGGCCCCTGCCGCCGAAAGAGCGGGGTGACTTGGCGGCGGGCGCGCCGGAGTCGGAAGCGGTGCCGCCCTGGGAGGAGGCGCCCGCCCGGTCGCCCGCGACTGCCGCTGCGGGGGCTGCGACCCCGCCCCGGAAGTCACGGGGCGCAGGGGGTCGCGGAACGCGCGAGTCTGCTCGCGCGGTGCAGCGTGGTGCTTGGCTCCCGCGAGGCTGATCTGAGCCGCGACCCCGCTCGGTGGGCTGTGCCTGGTCTTCGAGCAGCTCTGGGGCCCGGGCAGCGCGGTGCAGTCCTCTCCTCGAGGCTGCACATGGGGCGTCGGCCTCGGAGTGCGGCCCCGACGCAGCTCCTTCCACGTCGAGGCGTGCGCCGCCCCTGCGGGGTGGTGGTTCTGCGCTGGAGTGTCGGCCTCAGGGTGCAGCTCCGTGCGGTGTCGGCCTCAGAGCGCGGCCGCGGGCGCTATTCTCCGCGGGGTGGGGCAGGGCAGGGGTGTCGGCCTCGAGGCTCGGCCCGCAGGTGCTTCTGCGGCGTGGAGTGGAGCTGGGGGGCAGCGCGGGGCGGGCGCGCGAGTCGCCCGCGGCCCCGCGGTGAGGGTCGGTGCGCCCGGAGGCCCTCGCGGCCTTGCGGCGCATCAAGCGGCGCGCAGAGAGAGAGAGAGAGAGTGAGAGAGAGAGAGGGAGAGATAGAGAGAGAGAGGGATAGAGAGAGAGAGATACAGAGATAGCAAGAGAGTTGAGAAGGAGAAAAGGGGAAAATAGAGAGAGAGAGAGAGGGAGAGAGAACTCACAACAGGAGGGGAGAAACAAGCGAAAGAGAGAGATAGAGAAAGAGAGAGAGAGAGGGAGAGGGAGAGGGCGAGGGATATATGTATATAGATATACATGTATCTATATATGTATATAAATAGATGACGAGAGCGAGACAGAGAGAGAACGAGAGTGAAACACACATACAGAGAGAGAGAGAGAGAGAGAGAGAGAAAGAGAGAGAGAGAGAGAGAGAGACAGAGAGAGAGAGAAAGAGAGATAGAGAGCGAGAGCGAGAGGAGGAAATGAATACAGAGAAAGAAAGAGAGACAGAGATGGATAGATACTGAGAGAGAGAGAGAGAAACATAGAGAGAGAGAGAGAGAGAACTATAGAGAGAGAGAGAGAGAGAGAGAAACAACGACATAAGAGGAAACAACACGTCCCCAGTTGACAAAGGGGTCGTCTTGAATTGCGAAGGAGACTGAATGCCCCTCTTTGGGCTGTCCCGCGGGCGATGTGGGCTGTTTAAAGCTGTCTTGAGAGCGCCCTGCCGTCCCTGGGCCGTCCTTGTGCGCAGAAAACAAGGACAACACTCACGACTCTGCTTTTATGGTGTCTTTTTCTGCATCATTGCATGCTGCCTGGAGGGCCTCTCGGGTCTATGAGTGAACCGCCATGCAAACCGACGCTGCACTAACGAGCGCCCATCGAGGGGTCTTGCAGAGGATGGTCCTGGGATCGTCTGCGGCTCATCTGGGTTTGCTTGAAATCTATTTGAGAATGGAGTCGCTCCCAAAGTAGTATTCCGAACATCGTGCAGGTTGTGGTTTCTTCGAGATTTTACAGGCCCCCCCAGGAACTATCTCGGTACTGTTTTCGGCGGCTTTTCGGACAGGGCCATTCAGAGATCATCGAATTCTCTTGGGTCGTTGGCCCGCAGGATTCCCAGTAAAGGGCCCGTGGACTCACTCTGGGGATCTGTATCGGGCCTCCGCGCGGCATGCCTGGAGCCTTTTGGGGCCGTCCGAGCCATTTGGGACCGTCTTGTGGGCCCGTCTGCGGGCGCAGGGCAAGCCGCAGAGCTCATCTCGCACCAGCGCGTCTAGACCACCGCCAGGCCAGGGGTTCGAAGATAACCGTGCTTCGCGCGTCGCGGCTGGGGGCGTTAGGTTGCCCTGCAGCCACGGGGCTGGCGCGCGGGCGCGGAGGCGCGATGATAAGTATTTCCGAGTGGAGGGCCGCTGAGCGGCATCCGCGAATTACGCCGAACCAGCGGCGAGCCCGCCGCGGACATTCAAGGTTGAACGCCGAAAGTGGCCCAGAAGCTGCCAATTTTGGACGATTTTCGGCGATCGAGAAGCCGCCGATCGCTGAGGGCTGGGCGATCAACGCGGTGTCAGAAACCGACGCTGGGGTCGCCACGACACGAAGTTGCCGTGGGCGCTTGCTGGGCGCCAGGCGGCGAACCCTGCGGGGAAGTGAGGAAGGTCGGTCTTTCTTAGAAGGCTCAGGCAACACGGGCCGAAGGGCTGCGGAGAAACCCCTCGGCTTCGTGGGCCTCACAGAAAGACGAAGGGCTTTGAAAAGCCCCGCCGCCTTCTGAGAAAGCCTGCCCCCTCTCTGACGCTTGGTGGCTTTTGTGCCATTGCTCGGCTCTCCCGTGGCCGTTTGGGAAGATCCGGGCACCCCTAGAACGCCCCCGGCGAGGCGCAGCCGCTGCAGTGCATCCCGAGGCTGGAAAACCGCGAGAACCGACGAAAATGCAAAACAACCTTGAACCTCGAGCCCGTAATTCCCGAACTTCCCCTTGGGCTCGGCTCGGGAGGGTACCCTTGTGCTCCTCCCGTCTTATGGATGTTCTTGTGTATCCTTGGGAGGGTACCGTAGGATGTTCTGTGTGTTTTGGCTGGCGGAGGCTCTCATGCTCTTGAAGCATTTGGGCGCGAATTGATAGGGGAGGATAGTTGGGGGGGGAGGAAGAGGGGTGCCCTTTCTGGGTCCGAAAGGGCTCCTTTTGTAAAGGGGCCCCTTCTCGGCAGCCCTCGCCGCCCCCCTCCATGTATCGCTCCCCCATTCTCAGGCGATCGCAAACATGGACTAAGGGGGCGTGGATTTGCGACGGGTCCCGTTTCCATGGGAAATCGCAGATTCCCGCCGCCGAGCGAGGCGGCACCGGCCGCGTTTTGGGGAGGGCACCTCCCCGATCCATGGCTTTGACGACGGCGCGCCAAGTCCATGGATCGCCAGTCCATGTTTGCGCGCCCCCGACATCCGTTCGCGCCCAGAGGATGTCCGTCAGTCGTGAGGTCCTGAGCCCGTCTGCGCAGCAGCGCGCCGCCTCCCCGCCCGCTGGGGCGGCGCGGGCCCGGCCTCGCCAGGCCGACGGGCTCGCCGGCGCCCCGCCGGGGCCGCCGGGGGCCTACGTGGCGGCCGCCGTGCCTGGCGGCCGCCGCCTCAGTTGCCCCCGTGGTCGGCCACGACAGGGGGCGGGAGATGGGGAGGGAGGAGGGGGAGGAGGAGGAGGGGGAGGAGGAGGAGGAGGAGGAGGAGGAGGAGGAGGAGGAGGAGGAGGAGGACCAGCGTATGCCCAAGAGTCACCAACGATGTTGAATAAACCCTCCCCCCAGGCTCCCTCTTCATAGGACCCTGCAACGGTTCATTTCCACAGGGGGACCTGCCGCGTTAGAGGAATACCGTTTGAAGACCCTGAAGCATGCCCAAATATTACTGTTGGTATCTCAGCGCCATGGATGAACCTGATTTTTGCTTCTTGACGATCCTGAATCGTGCCAGAACGCCATTCCGGGGACCTCAACTCCGCGAATCATCCTAACAGTTGCGCGTTTTGCCGAAACGCTGTTGGGGAGCATTGTATTATTTGATCGACACCCCAAACAAAGAAATTACGGATTCGGTAGTGAGGGACGCACGTAGTTTCACCTTCGTGTATGATACCCCCACGCCCCATGGAGGAAGGATACGGTAGCGAGTCACAGCTAGGCCACATTAAGCATGTAAGTTTACATTCTTACCGCCTCCCTCCGACGCTGTTCAGGTGTGACGTGGTAGTGGCCCGAAAGGCGGCCACATTAATCATGCAAGTTTTCAGTCTTGCCTCGTCCCTCCCCCCACACCCCGTGCAGGAGGGACAGGGCAGTGGGTCGAAGAACGAACAAGTCAAGCATACACTTTCACATTCTTCCCACGCCCCCCATACTTCATGGAGGAGTGGGGTATTGGGTCGAAGCACGAACAAGTATTAATGCAGACTTGCATTCTTGCTTCACCCCCCAACCCCCGCTGGGGAGGGACAGTGTTGCGCTTCGAAGGGCGAACAAACCAATAATGCGCGTTTACATATTTGCTGCGGCGCCCAAGCCAGCGGACAAGGGATAGGGTAGGGGGTCGAGCAGCGCGCAACTTACACATGTAAGTTTACATTCTTGCTTCAGCCTGTCAAGCCCTGTGGGGGAGGGATGGCGTAGTGGGTCGATGGACGAACAGGTTTAGACATCGGGTTCGTTTTTTCCCCTTTCAGCTGTGCTGACTGGGGTGCTGCTGTGGTAGAAGCTAGTACCGGCCGAGGGAAGTTAAAGCAGAGAGGTCCTCCGAAACAGTTGGTGGTTCGGCTCGTTTCGCCTGAGACATCCTCCAACTATTTAGCTCCCAGATGCCGCGCGGGAGGTGTTCCAGCCAGCTTCGCCTGAGACATCCTCGAAACTCTGAGATCCAAGCTGCCTTGCGAGAGGTGGTCCGGCCGGTTTCGCTTTAGACATCCTCGAAATTCTGGGCTCCGAGATGACGCGCGAGAGGTGGTCAGGCTGGCTTTGCTTGAGGCGTCCTCACAGATCTCTGAGCTCCCAGATCCCGTGCGAGAGGTGGTTCGGCCGGCCCGTTTCGCCCCAGAGGGCTCCGTGCCAGCTCTAGGCGAGTCGTCCGGGCAGGGGGCGTACTTTCTTAGGGGGCTGTGCACTCGGGAAAGGGGCTTCTGCGGGGTCGGTGATCTCGGTTCGTCTTCATCGTTCATTTCTCGTGCGTTTTGCTGGATTCGGCTCGCGCGCAGGCGCCCTGTTCGAAGGGTCGGGCATATGTTGCCAGCACGGAAGGCCCCGCCTTGGACTTAGAGGCAAAATAGTTCCTTCCCGACTCCATCCCCAGCCACGGGGGCAGAGAGTAGGCAGAAGCAGGAGTGCCCAGGTGCCCGGGTGCCCAGGTGCCCAGGTGCCTGGTGTCCCGGGTGCCTTACAGCCCTGCAGCCCCATAGCCCCATAGGCCTATAGCCCTATAGCCCGGTAGCCCAATAGGCCAATAGCCCTATAGCCCTATAACCCTATAGTCCTATAGCCTTATGCACTTTTTCTCTGAAGCCCTTTCCTCTGCCCACTCGGCCGCCGCTCCCGCGGCTCAAGTGCAATTTTGGCGGCGCCACAAATCAATGGGGATCCTCGCAGGTGTGGCAGGCGTTGCGTCGCTGGCGTCTCCTGAGCTGCGTCCGCTGGCAGAACAGGCGCTGGCCTGCTCCATTCAGTCATCAGTCCTCGGAGGGCCGTCTCAGATCTGTGGTGTGTGTCTTCTGTTCGGTGTGCTCATCGGCGCTGTCGGCCTCCTTGTGCTGCAGTGATCAATGGCTACCACTCTCGACGTGCCGTTCCTTCTTGGAGGGCGGGAGGTGATGGTGAAGTATACGGACGATCCTCGCCTATGGCATCGCCGCGTGGTAATATGTCGCTGTCCTCGGGACGTGTATCAACGAGTGATAGAGGCGGATCCGTTCACGGACACAGACGCTCTCTACTGGATCATGAGTGTCTGGGACAGTTGGCCGCTGACAGGCCCTCGTACGGTGCTGTGGTGCCTGACGTTCATCGTCCACACTAACGGGCACCCGAGGGCCAGGCACGCGTGGTGGAAGCACACTTGCCGACTGACGAGCGGGGGCCCTGGCGTCTCAGACCACGAGACTGCCATGAAGGGTCTCGAGTACCTGCTCACGCATGATCAGCTGAATGCGCCCGATCTGGTCGACGCCGAGCTCTTCATGCGCAGGGCGCAGCTGGCGGAGTTCAGGTACCGCCATCTGCTGCTGCGCCCAGACGATTCCGGGGACGACCTGGCCAATGACGAGTTTCTGTGCCTTGGGCTGGGGGAGACCCGGGGCCAGATCATGCCATGCCCAGCGCTGGAGGAGTATGTCGCCGCCGAGCTCCACCGCGAGAGCACTGTGGCCAAGGAGCGCCGCAAGCTCCGCGAGGAGCGGCAGTTGGCTCGCGCCTCTCCCAGCATGGTGCCCGGCCAGGCCGCCGCCGCGGTGTTGACCAGCGCGGCCGACCCGCTACGCGGCCTGGTGGGCGGGCCTCCTGCCAACCCGAAGGCCAAGGCGAAGTAGAAAGGGAAGGGGTCGAAGGCTGCGGCGGGCCCGTCCGCCGCGCCTGAGTCATGGCGTCCTCGTGGGCCGGCCTGCCCGCCCGGCCTGCGCTCTCAGGGCGCTTGCCGGTCGCGAGGGGGCCCCTCCCGATGTCGGCGCCGTCTGGTTCTGTGTCTCGTTTTGTGAAGAGGCGGCTGAAGGTGAAGACCCATTGGCAGGCCGCCGTGAATTCAACAGTGGAGAGCATCAGTGACTTGCATGGTGTTGGGCGTGTCGAGTCTTCGTTGGGGCTGTCGCGCGCGCAGCGGGAATCTCATGGGCATACCTCGCGCATCTTCCGAGCTGTTCCTCCTCCGCCCTGCGCGGCCGTGGAAGCTTTCAAAGAGCTTGACGGCGCTCGAGCGGAATATGATGACGCTGATCCCCGCGTTGCTTTCCAGTATGACTTGATCTCAATGCCTTCTCGAGGCGGAGTCGCCGATGGTGCCGTGGTGCTGACGGGGGGCCCCTCTACCACTGGAACAAGACGCTCATGCGGAGCGACCAGGACTTGTCTGACATCTGTGGACTTTCTGTGAAACCCTATTCCGACCCCACCTTGATTAGAGATAAGGTGATGTATGCTAAGCTGATCGCGGGCATGTGCTCTCTTGGGCTGTGATCACTGCGGCCACATCAGGCCGCCACTGTCGGTGTATTTTTCGTGAGAACGAAGAGTGGCATGCAGCGGGTGATTCTGGATGCGAGATTGGTAAATGCGAGATTCCAGGAGGCCGAGCATACAGTCCTACTCGCGCCTGGTGCATGGGCAAGCGTCGAGCTTCGGCCTGAGGACGAGCTGGTCTTTTCACAGATGGATGTCGGGTGTGCCTTTTATCGTGTACATGCGCCGCCTGGAGTATCTGATCATTGTGTGCTGCCTCGCGTGTCGGGAAGGCTGATCCGTCAGTTGGCTCCCGCGTGTGATGTCACGGGGGCCGATGGCTCAGCCCGCGTCTCGAGGTCGTGGCCGTGGGATGGTCGTGGGCACTGCACTTCTGCCAGCTGATGGTGGTTGCCTCAGTTCAGAAGGTGGGCATCCACATCATCCAGTTCTTCAGGGGCAAGCGGCCCTCTCCCGATCTGACCGACTCAAAGGTGGCGGCCGCCGTGTATGTGGACAACGCCGCCGTCGCCGGCACCGACGAGGCGCGGGTCACCGTCGCGGCCGACGCCGTCTTCAAGCAGCTGGATGCCGACGGGATCGACTGCAAGACCATCGAGCACGGGCCCGAGGTTGCGAGCTTCGCGGGCTTGGACCTGCTCCGCGCCTCCGGTCGAATCTCCGTCGGCCACGCGCGGTGCTGGAAGGTCAGGCTCGCATTGTCCCACGTCTTAGCGGTGGGGCGCGCCAGCGGTCCAGAGGTGCACTCCCTGCTGGGACACTGCACCTGGTCGGCCATCCTCCGACGGTGCTTGCTGTTTTTGCCGCGCGCGTGCTGCCGCTTCGTGGGCGAGGCGGGCCCCGAGCGGGTGCCGCTCTGGCGCTCGGTGCGGCGTGAGCTCAAGTGGATGGTGGCGCTGCTCCCGTTGGCCTACGCCGACGCCAAGCGACCCTGGTGCGAGTGCGTTACTGCGACGGACTCGGAGGGAGCCAACCTGATCGACAACGGTGGCTTCGGGGTCTTGAGGAAGCTCCTGGGCTCGGAGCAGGCGCGCGCCTGTGGGCGGCAGAAGGAGCGCTGGCGCTTCGCCGTGGCGGATGCAGCGCAGGCTCGCGCGGCAACGTTGGCCGCTGCGGCCGTCCCAGCCACCGCAGGGCCGCCTGGCCAGCAGGCGGGGGGTGACTTCCAGGCGCCGCTCGAGGCTGGGGTCGACCTGACCGTCTCGCTCAGTCACTTGGAGCGCGGCGTCATCGGCGACTTCAGCAGTTGGCAGCTACGTGTGAGGGGCACGTGGCGCCGTGCCGAGGGTATGGCGTCGTAGTAGTCGTAGTAGTGCTAGTAGTAGTAGTAGTAGTAGTAGTAGTAGTAGTAGTAGTAGTAGTAGTAGTAGTAGTGGTAGTAGTAGTAGTAGTAGTAGTAGTAGTAGTGGTAGTAGTAGTAGTAGTCGTAGCAGTAATCGTGTTAGTAATAGCCGTAGTAGCAGTAGGAGCAGTAGTAGTAGTAGTAGTAGTAGTAGTAGTAGAAGTAGTAGTAGTTATACTAGTAGTTGTAATAGTAGTAGTCGTGGTAGTATCCGTAGTAGTAATAGTCGTAGTAGTCGCAGTAGTTGTATTGGTAGTGGTGGTCGTAGTAGTAGTAGTAGTAGTAGTCGTAGTCGTAGTCGTAGTCGTAGTCGTAGTCGTAGTCTTAGTCGTAGTTGTAGTCGTAGTAGCAGTAGTAGTAGTCGTAGTGGTAGTAGCAGTAGTAGTGGTAGTCGTAGTACTAGTAGGGGTAGTAGTAAATGTAGTGGTAGTCGTAGCTGTAGTAGTGGTAGTCGTAGTAGTAATAGTAGTAGTAGCAGTGGTAGTTGTAGTACTTGTAGTAGCATCAGTAGTAGTCGTAGTAGTAGTAGTAGTAGTAGTAGTAGTAGTAGTAGTAGTAGTAGTAGTAGCAGCAGTCGTAGTAGCAGTGGAAGTCAGTAGTAGTAGTAGTAGTCGTCGTAGTAATAGTAGTAGTAGTAGTAGTAGTAGTAGTAGTAGTAACAGCAGTCGTAGTAGTAGTAGCAGTAGTAGTAGTAGTAGTAGTAGTAGTAGTCGTAGTAGTAGTAGTAGTAGTAGTAGTAGTAGTAGTAGTAGTCGTAGTAGTAGTAGTAGTAGTAGTAGTAGTAGTAGTAGTAGTCGTAGTACGGCAATATGAACAACAAGGCGGAGTATGACGTGAGGAGGGTGAAGGATCGGGGAGGAAGCGTAGGGGGCGGAGACGGAGACGGAGACGAGGTAGTGATAAGGCAGGAGGGGGGACATGGCGGTTGGATGCTCAGATGAGTAGCGGGACGGAGGGAGCCCCCTTCGGCCTTTGGGCCCCCCGGGGGGCCATTGTGGTTCCAGCTGAGCGCCGTCTGACGCCGTGGCGGTGATGCGAGAAACTTCCGCCCTGGCGGCATAAATCATGTATGAATCTTCGGGGCTTCGAGGGTCCATCTGAGGTTTCGGGGCCCCGGCGCGCGGGCGAACCGCTCCTGCGGTGGGCGTTTGGCCTCTTCGCAGTGTCGGGGGGCAGCGTTTGGCTGTGTCTCGTTTTTCCTTGCTTGTTGCATTCGGCTCTGCGCTGACTTTAAGGGTAGCTCTTTGGGAGATGTCATAGATAATCGGGAATGTAGCCTGCGCGTCGCTGCCGTATGGCTCAAGGCACGCGCGCCCTATTTGCCCGGATACCTGACTTGGTATTCGCTGTGTGCTGGAAAGACCGATGCACCGATCTTCTCCTATCTTACCCATCCACATCCCATATCGCATTCCTTCGACATGGACTTGGATGCAATATGACCAGCCAGAGTCATTCCAGACTTGGTGGCGGAGCTGGCCGCGCTCTCGTGTGGTCAGCTCTTGCTCTTCTTATCCTCGCGCTACCGGGCGCGATCCTCGTGGCCGCGCTCTCGCGCGGTCAGCTCTTGCTCTTCTTATCCTCGCGCTACCGGGCGCGATCCTCGTGGCCGCTCTCTACCCTGCGCCACCACTCCACCAACATTTACGAGGGTCAATTTAAGAGCAAGAAGCAACGCGAGAGGTGCGACGTCTAGACAACAATATTGGTACCATATACGCTTCATCACTACGCTATCACCAACCGCTCGGCAACGAGCCGAAAGCGCAGCACCTGAAGCGTAGGCGGGGAGACCCGCAATATAAAGCGCCTCGCAGACTTGACAAGGCGCCGCTATTCCCGCCCCAGCGCGGCAACGCGCCCGATAACCACCCATACTTTCACAGCCTAGGGTTGGTTATCTTCGCCATTATATGGTTTGCGCTGGGAGCGGCGATCGGGCGCATGCGCCGAGGAGATAATAGCACGGATGGGCAAAAACATGGCCCATATTGGGGCCCCCAAGGCAACGTGCCTTTTTTCGCGAGTACGTCTATGAGGCCAATGCGTGGCTTAACGTCACGAGTGGGCGCATGGCACCACAAGCCCAAGCAGCCGCCATGCAACGCGGCGTGGGCGGCCTCGCGAGGACATTCGCCATGAGGGTACCACCTGACATCATAAACTATGGTGCGGACATCGACGGTGTCCACGCCGATCCAGTAACATACATCATGTTCTTCCTAAGCATGATGTTCGAACGCCTGGAGGACGCGCGCCAACTCACCCCAGGCACGCAGCTCATCGACTTCCATGTGCCTCACGGAGAACGAATCGATGTAACCCTTACTCGGTTCGAAATGGCCCGTCTTGAGGGGCAGTCAGTGGGCTTTGACCTTCCCAACTTCCAACTACTCACGACTATCCTATTCCGCGCCCTAGGCGCTGGCAGCCAGCGAGCCGTGCAACTCTTACAACCACTCAACCACCAAATGCCCCGAACACAGCAACAGTATGAAGAACTGTGTGAGAGGATGCGCTCGATAGGCCATTTGTCAGAACGGTCTCCTGGCAACGTTGGATCAGTGCTTGGAAGGGGAAGGGGAACTGGCAGTGGAAATTACTATACTACCGTAACCTCTGAAGCTCAGCCTGGCGACGGGCCCACAAACATATGGGCCGACGATCCGGGTGAACCTACTGCCCTACTAGCAGGGGGCCGGTCACAACCTAGCTGGGCAACCAGCCCTCCTCCTAGAGGACTCAGCCTCACCGCTCTCCATGGGGAGAAGGGGGCCCCCTAAGCGACGGAGTGCCCACCTACCTAGGAAACGACGGCTTCGACTCAGGCACCGACGCCGAGACGATATCGTCAGATGGCATCGAACCGCCAGACTGGTCAGATATCATGCAAATGGAAGGTGGTAATCAGCGTGCCGAGTATCTATTTTGGTTATCCCAACAAGCAAAGCGTAGGTGGAGGAGGTTCACACGAAAACCAGTGCGTCGTGTTAGGAGGAGGATACGGAGGAGCTTCAAAGGCAAAGGCAAAGGCAAACGGGGCCGCCGAAGGTTGAACGGACGAGGCATCTCGGCTTTCCTCCAGAGGCTTTCAGATGATCAGTATGATGAGATATTCTTCGGGGGAAAAGTTAGTGGAAAAAGGCCGTAGGGGAACCTCAGGCAAAGGCAAAGGTAGGCGGGGAAACCCGCGAGGTAGAGACGGCCAGATCTTGAAGTGCCATGGATGTGACAGCACAGATCATCTTGTGAAGGACTGTCCAGTCAAAGGGAATGGAAAGGGTAGCACGTCCGAAGTCCATTGAGGCTCAAGTGCGCCTGCTATTGAGTATCTTAGCCTCCAAGAGTTGGAGGCCGTGGAACATATATTTCTCACTTGGGTCAGTAACGTGGACACTCTGGACGAGATCGAGGCGTACGGCCACGGGCTCTACGCGTACTACCTCGAGTACCTCCGTAGGTTCAACGTCGGAGCCATCGAGCTCACGCCTGTGGCGAACGGAACGCTTGGAAACCAGCCCCTTTCCTTCTTCGGCTGGATGTTCGGCAACCCAGGCAACATCATGGCCTCCGAGAGCAGCGACGAGGACGTCACTGTTGAGGCCTCACCCTCGGAGGTCGAGTACAACCTTCGACAGCAATCTGACCCCTTGCCTGGGAACAGGCCCACTCCAGTGTATCCGCCAAACTATTGCGAATTGATGGAACTGGAGGCGCAGGCCGTCACCGTGGGCGTGCCAGGCAATCCTCACGAGCCACCTGGTATGCTCGCGCCGGGCGAGTACGGACCATGCACGGTGCTGCAGACTCTCATGCAGATGCGTGCCGCTCAAGCTGAAGAGTATCCTGATAGTCAACAGAGCGTTGAGAGCGGCCACATGATGCTGCAAGACTCCGATGTCTGTGACGACTCGGACTTGCTGCTGGCGGCCTTCGCTCTCATCGACAGCGTGCTCCCTGAAGACGTGCAGCGGCGCGTATGGTATGCAAAGGGGCGCTGGCGCCAAGCCCTTCAGAGGGCTATCACGATGCGTGAACAGGCGCCTCCTCCGCCGGGATGGGGTCTCCAGGCGGTGGGGCTACAGCCCAACCGTACGGCCATGCGCAACATCATCGCGCAGCCCTCCTACGACTATGCTCAGCTTGAGGCGCGCGCCGTGCTCGGTAACGGGCCTGGTCGGACCACCGTGCCGCCGGCGCCGGGACAGCCTAGCGGTGCTCAGACGCCTCTACAGCAGGGAACCTGCCTGTCCCGACTGGGCCAATGACCCTTGTCTCCGACGAAGGCATCTATACACCACCACCGTGCCAGACCAGGGCCATCCTGGGCCGTAGGATGGTGTATAGACCCTCCTGTCTCGGCCAGGAGGGCGTATACACCATCCTAGGGCCCAGGATGGCCCTGGCCTGGCACAGTGGTGGTGTATAGATGCTTTCTGCGTATTGTCATCGGCAATCCTACTTCAGATATTGAAGATGAAGACGGCTGTGCAGGGGGGCCTGCCTGTCCAGGATGGGCTGCCTACGCCTACTCAGGAAACCGCGCCAGTTCCTGCCCAGGCTATGTCAGCAGCATCGTCCGATGAACAGGCCAGGAGGTCTCGCTCACATCCGCGTCTTAGGGGCGATCCGCACCCCCAAGGACGGCTCCCACGTGAATGGGGGCAGGCAGCCCCATCAGAGCATGCCGCTCGACGGGGGGGTCAGCTGCTCGCCTACAACGACCCTAGGCGCAAAACGGGCGAGCACTCTGCCTTTGGACAGGGCAACCCGGTCTACAGGGACGCCCAAGGCAGGTCCATACGGGGTGGCTATCAGCTCGCGACGAACATTGGACGTCCCGATAAAGAGACACTGCGGAGACAGCTGAGAGCCATCATCGAGGAGCGCCGCCGCTACAGGCCCAACGCGGCCTGCGGTCCGTGCTCAGGGGGGTTCCAGGAACACAGACCTGGCTGCCCTGTCGGCCTCAGTGACGTCTTGAGCCCTAACAGGGGCCGCACCCCTGCAAAGGAGGGTCATCCACCTCTTGCGCCCATGACCCAAGAGGAAGTTGATGCGGTCAATAGCCGTCTCGAGGCCATGAGCCTCAACGATCCTCCTGCTCAGGAGACTCGATCTCCGCGGGGAAACCCGCCTGGTGTCTCCAGTCAGGCTCGAACGTTCGAGATGGCGAGCGACGACGAGCGGGAGGTCCAACGAGTCGCAGCAGAGACAGAGCGCAAGCGGTTGGCAGAAGAGCTCAACCGCGAGGCAACTCGCCGAATACTGTTGGAGTCACAAGCCGAAGCAAAGAAGCCACCGACGACCCCAAAAGCTAAATGCGAGACTCGTGAATACAGGACGCCTTCGGGCGAAAGACAGAAGAATCCTTCTACCCGCTCAGAGGAGCTCGGGGTCGATGTGCAGATGGGAAGGCCCCTCTCCGAAGTGCCGAAATCATCGACTCGAGCAGTGCCTGCGCAGAGACCTGACCGCAGGCGACAGCCTCAGGACTCCCTGGAGATTCGCAGGCGACAGCCTAGCCGGAGTGGCTCCATTGCCAGCAAGGCCAAGGCGTTCGAGCGTACAGGGTATACCCCTACGCCGGCCTCGCCAGTGGCGACACGCTCCAAGGCGTCCGGGGAGGGTGCTTTGCCTCGGGGTACCTGGGCGCCTAAGATCAGGAGCAGCGCCAGCCGAGAGACGCCGCGGGGGAACCCGATAGGCGCTGCAGCCGCAGCATCTTCAACATCAGGAGCTGCAGCCTCGTCAGCGGCAGAGGCTCCATTGCGGGAAAACCCGCCCGAAGATAAGCTGCGCCACCCAGGCGATACCTCCTTCACGAGCGGGAGCCAGGAGTTGGTCAACGATCGACGTGCTCTACGGAAGCTTCCACCGATACGTTCGGTTGATGAGGCATGTCTGTCGAGCTGCCGACAAAAGAACATCATTCCTAGCACTAACTACAAGCTCAAGCAGCTCAGTAAGTGCCTCAGCAAGATCCGTAGGCACGCGCCCGACAGGTCGAACAATCCAGTGTGGAGGCTGAGGACGTTCGACGACCACGATGGATGGATCAACCTCCACGAGCTCGTACACGAGTTCCCCTGGGGCGACGGTATGCGGCGCGACGGGCACAACCCGAAGTGCGATGATGCCAAGATCATCGCCGAGACCTTCTACGGTAGGACGGTCGATCAGATGGCTGCAGTTATGATGGCGATCGCCCGCGTCCGCGAGTCGGACGGAGAGGAGAAGCAGCGGTTACAGTTCAAGGTCTTGATGCGAGATTCTGGCGCAGCCGATTTGTTCATTGTGCTTCGCAGGGGCACTCGTGGGCGCTCAAGGCCCCTTGGTCGTTGTACACGTACATTGTACTGCACGACAACCTTGCCGGGAGACCGGCCCCATACCTCGATGTCGCCATTCACGGCGCACGGTGGGCAGCTTTCGAGGGCATCATGTGGATAGGTCTCTCCTGCCGCAGAGAGCACAACACAAAGAAGGAAGGAACTGGTCGTTCACACATCCACTTTGTTCCAACGCTCCAGCGTCGTGACGTGCAGAGTGGATGGGGCCCTGATTCCGAGATCATCCTCTCGATTGATTGGCACCAGGCTTTGAAGGGCGGAATCGAGTTCTGCTGGTCCGATAATGGTGTTTTGTGATCTGAAGGGGTCAACGGCATTATCGAGCCGTACTACATTAACTATGTGGAGGAGATCTCCACAGGTAAACAGTGGCGGAACCCACACTACTTGGGCAGTCGCCGTGCACGCTGTTCCACGGCCGAGATGGCGGCGCCAAGCATGTGGATTCCGGTGGGCAATGCGTGATGATGAGCCTCCCACGGCTTGCTGCCAGAGAGAGTTGGGAGACCACTACAACCCAACAGCGCTGGGAAACCAGCCTGAGACCCACCGTATCCTCATGATCAACGAGATGGAGGCGGGGAGTGCGGCTCCAAGCCGTGCTCCAAGCCAAGGGCCCAGTGCCGTATCTTGGCAGGTCCTCAGCACCTCAGATCTTGATCATATTGCGGCTGCTCTGAACCCTGAGCAGGTGGAACAGCTAGCGGACAGACTTTACCAACGGGACCCCTGGGCCGCAGGTCAGGGGGCTATGTCGGCGATGGTGACACAACCGCCAGGCTGTGCAGGGAAACCTGCCCGTCAACGGAATCAGGAGCGATATGCCCGAGCCGCAGGGAGACCCGCAAATTTTTGGCCGCCTTTTCGGAGAGCCAGCCCGATTCGAGCAGATGCCAGGGAGCCCATCACATAGCATGCACACGCCGAGGGGCATGACACCAGTGGCGTCAACGCCAGTGCAGTCTCCATTCGGGACTCCTGGGCGTTCTGCCCCGAATGGCGCTCTCATGGAGCGAATTGCTGCGGCCAGAGCTGATCATGGTACAGCTCTTTTTGGCATGATGCCACCGGGCGCGCCATCAAGTTTGCGGGGGGGCCTGCCTGGCACTCCAGTGCAGCACCGACCTCTAGCCGACCAGAACATCGCTACTTGAGTGCCTGATGACTACCGCACACGGGCGGCGGCCGCGATGCAACAGGTGCAGAGCCGCCACCTGCCCCACCCGAGCGGTCAGAGGTGGAGGCCAGCCTGGTCTTGGGAGCCGGAGGGTCCGAATCCACTCGACCCTGCTCGGCAGCGGGCCTTTATCCCGGCCTTCAATGCTCATCCGAGCATGGCCCAAGGCCAGAGGCCAGCACCTGCTCCAATGGATCCGCCACTGTACCCAGACGGGTCCAGAGTCCCGAACAGGTTTGTTCGCGAGACGGCGGATCAGTTTCATAGCCTCACGAATGTGCGCTGCAGCGACCAGTCCATGTACCCGCACATGGCATTCATGCCTGCACCGACGATGCCAGAAGTGGCTGTCCAGCCTACTGCCCATTCGATATCATCAGGAAGTAGGGGAGTGCCAGATTTTATCAGGCAGACGTACCACACTCAACAGGCGTGTTTCAGACGCCGGCAGGCTGTGCAGAGCGTACGTGACCAAGCACGCGCAGCAGCACTTGAGGTCATGAGGAGCAGGGGCTCACCCATGCGAGGGAACTCGCCAGCTGTGTCGCCCGCAGCCTCCACAGCGGCAGCTGCTCCAGCAGTGGCTGCCACAGCGCCGGAGGCACAGACACCCGCAGGAGATCTTCCAGCTGCCTTCCTGGACTCTGAAACAGTTCTGGAGCGGCAGAGGCGAGTGTATCCTAGGGCGGCAGACGTGGAGATTTATACGGGGATGGAAGACACCTCCTGTGCGGTATGCCTCGAGGAGTTCAATCCGAGGGAGAGCATCTACCATTTGAGGTGCAACCATCTGTTCCACGAGGAGTGCTGGGACTCGAATGTGGTGGGCCATGTTGCGAACCAGCGAGAAGGGATATCCTCAGCAACCAGTGTTCTATTTGCCGAGCGCCAGGCATCATAGCGTCGTCGTTGCCATGGACCGGCTCCGTCACTCAGGCTCCTGACCAGGCAGCGAGGGGGCTGCGAGAGCTGAGGGGCATGGTGGAGGAAATGACGGCCAGCATGCTGGACAGGCAGGCAGCGCTGCCCCAGCAGCGGGGAAACCCGCCGGAGGAGGCGAGGGCGCCGATGGAGACGGGATACTTCGACCAACTTATCCCGATGACAGCGCCTCAGCAGGGAAACCTGCCCACTGCCCCACCTGTGCCGATCCCTCCAACTCACTGCGAGCCTGGAATCGGGCAGGTGGCTCCTCCGATGTCACCCCAGAGCGGGGGTGGGGCCGAGCTGCCACTGGACCCTGAACAGCTGCGCGAGCCGCGTGTTCGCCACTTGCAGGCCCAGATGGACAACGCGCACACAACGTTCATGCTGGACGCCGACAATCCTGAGAGCGAGTCGTTTGACCTCTCAGATTCTTCAGTGGCGACAGCGGCAACAGCGGCCAGGGCCGTCGAACTCTCAGCCACGAATACTGAGTTCGACGAGGTTGCAGCACAGGAATTACCTTACGAATGAGGGATTACAAGACATTGCCCTTCATTCATACCTGACGCTGACACGACGCACCACTCGTGAACAGTATGCCAGCATACGCGATGATTATGCTAACAGGCAGGAGGAATAGGGCGTTCACGCCCAGGACGTGTCGTACTTCCAGTACATCGACCTGGCACGTATGGCCACAGGAAGGCCAAGTGCCAGCACGATGCGGGGAAACCCGCCAGGCGGCACGACCGAGATGCGGGGAAACTCGCCAGACAGCGCAGCCGGCGTATCAGAGACGGTGCACATCAAGCAGCCGAGCAGGACGTTTCTGGAGGACGGTGGAAATTCGATTCTCATAGACGTGGGCTCGAAGATCGATATAATGGGAGAGAACACGAGCCGCAAATTCGTCCAGGCTGCTGAGGCACATAATCGTCCTTGTACGTTTGAACCCCGTTCTCGATTGAACATGAACGGGGTGGGCGAAGGATCGGCCCCAGCCGATACCGTGGGCACTTTCAGCATTGCCTGCGAGTACCAGGGCTCGACCCAGCTCGACTCGTACAGGACTAATATTGTGTCGGGCTGCGGCAAGGACCTGCCTGCTATCCTGGGCCTCGATAGCATGCGGGACAAGCGCACCATTATTGTGCTCGAACGAGGCCAGGAGAAGCTGATATTCCGCAGGAAGGGACAGGTCAAGATGGAACTTGCCGAGGGCTCCAAGATCATGCCTACAACTAAGTTGCCATCAGGACATCTGTCAATCAGGCGTGATCGATTCGGAGCCGCGGGGCAACCCGCCTCAAGCACGAGTACGACGTCGTTCCAGACGGTGCTGACGGGCGAGCCATCCCCTTCGCAAGAGCGCCAACAATTGCAGGGAAACCTGCCCCAGGGGCTGCTCGCGATACTCGCCAAGGCGACGATGAAAGGCGACAGCATCGACGATCTGGGGACGTTCGATTGCTTCGTAGCCAGGACACTGGCCCAGCATGGCGGAGTTGTACCCATGGGCGCTGTGAGCGCACGCCGTAAGATAGTGATGGGGTACACGAATCATGAGCTGCGGACGGTCAACGACGCAAGGTCGAAGGGCCTCCTGAAGCAGCTGACGGATAATCCGTCCATGCTGGCCACGTTTGCGGAGCAATCCGCCTCTGAGGCCACCGCGCGGCAGAGCTCCAGCATTTGAGAGAAGCTCAGATGCTGGCAGATGTGGCAAGCGCATCTTCTTTATCTTGAAGATGGCAGGGCGACGCTGCCCCCTCGTCGCCTTGCCTGATAGCCGACATGCCAGGGGGTAACAAGGACAGCGGGGCAACTTGCCATAAGAAAAGAACTTTCGTTATCGAAGATACGAGAGAAGCTGGCGCTGACCTCCGCACCCGAGGATATACCTGTGACCGCATTTCCCACAACGAGCTCATGCCAGCTGTGGGCACAGAGTATCTGGGTGCGGTGATCAGTGGGGACTACGCTCTACTATGGGTCAGTACTCCTTGTGACTGGTACGTAAGGACCCCAGGTAAAAAGAGTAGCCCCACACCGGTCGCGCATTCAAAACCTTCTGGTGAAGGCAAGGAAACCCCGCATGATAAAATCATAGCGTTTGGTCCCCCAGGATACGTTTAGAAGTTGTCTCCAATACGTGATACTCTAGAGGATCTTAAGCTGACGGTAGTACGGATGCGGTTGTGTCATTTCGGTATTAGATTTAATATGCAAGACAATGCACCAAGTGGTACATATATGTTGGTAGCCACATCAATACCGATAGCTCTAAGCTATGGGCATGTACGTGCAAACAGGCGATTCCACCACATGTTTTGGACTGGTACGGACAAGCGGTACGACATGCCGAATGGAGAGCACAGACACGCATCGCACTTATTCGTCACCTCAACGATAGGATCCTGGGGACAGGCAACACTACGCACGGAAACGCGCCGGTATACTTAAATACGTATACACGTACGGATCACAACATACATCATTATGTGACGACCAACAAAGGGGGACCGAAATGGTCCGATGTTATCCGACGTGTAACGATTAACCTGGATACCAATACGGTTATTCAGGGTATCGCGATAGCTGGTCAACCGACGGGATATGATTGGCATGCACCACTACCTGCAGGGTTTGCCAACATCAGTACACGGATGTACTGGCAGCCCGAGGAACCGGTCATGCTCGGCAACGAGCCTGCTCAATCACCACAGAAACCTAGACGCGTCATCATAGATGACTGTCTTTCTCCCCTCCCGACTCTGGCGATTGTTGCAGGTACCCACTCATCAACGACGATGGGCACACAGACCGGTGAACATGACGAGCAAGTCTTACCTACGGAGTCGCGTATTAACAGAAGGAAAGGCTTAAAGCCGAAAAGGAAGCAGGCATCAAGCCTCGCCGCATCAAAAAGCACGTTGAAGATGGAAATGATGATTGTGGCGACGACTTGTCAGGACTCGGACAGGATCTTATGGCGACCTGGAGCACTGGCGTCCCTGTCGAGCTGATTAGCTCTGACGAGGAAGATGACCTGTTCCTTGCCCCCCCCACATCTATGCCCGACACGCGCGCCGACGTATACAGCATTGTGGCTACTCTATGCTATGGCAACATCCATTGCGAGGATATGTTGGAGCTGTGTGGAGGTGAGGGTGGCATTTCAGAGCTTGCCTTCTCAGGAGGTCTCTCCTCAGGAGGCAATTTAGACAAGACCACGTGTGTCGACCTGGGAGATCCCTCGGTGCAGCGAGCTGTAGACCATTACTTTGCAGTATGCTATGTACGAGTAGCCATCCTACAGCCTAACTGCCTAACTGCCGCACCACAGGACCACCATCCTACTACAACTACCAAGCCAACAACAACCTGGAAACAGCACCACAAAGAAGATTTGCCACGCATAACTTACTGTGGTAAAATAACTGTCGCACAAGATAATGCACGGAGGTGGTTTATACGCGAACAACCCACAGGGACATGGGTGGATGATATTCCCCCATGAAATTGCCGACCGACCTCGCATCGCGACCGCGCGCATCGACCAAAAGTGCGACGGGACTTAAGGATACGGCTGGTGACTATATTCCAAAGCCGACAGATATCACCAGCAACGACGAGGCAGTTCTTAAAACCTTTGAGCGACTCAAGTGTAACGGTCAGCATGTGCATGCACAGCCGTGCAACAAGGAGCTTTCACTGGCAAAAAAATACACTCGACGACTGCAGCCTGCCTTTGTAGAAGCCGTCTATCTGGCGAAAGCCATTGACAATGCGCGCGGAGACGCGCCGGCACGAACTGCTCATGCATATCCTGCCGACCTCCCTGATCTTGCTGAACCAGGAGAGGGTATGGGACGCATCGGTGACCGTATCATCCCAAAAGTGGCCACATGCCCAGCATGTATCGACAACGTCCGAAAGGACAGTCCTAGCCACAACAGAGATCCTACACAGTGTAAATATCATGACTCCATCTCTGTATACTGGCCATGCCCTGCATGCCAGAGGGATCTTACGAGAAGCAAGGGTGTCAATAATCACCTCGACACTGAGCCCGGCAAATGTCGCTTTGCCGAGCCGTTCAAACTTCCAGATGATCATGACCCCGAGGGCCGCATTGTGCCAGCTTGGTGGGGACCCCTACCCAAGCTGGGTGAGGGCCAAGCTTCGGCATCGGGTGGCCGTCAGGGTGCTCGCGCCAGGCCACCGCGACCACGCGCTTTTGGGAACGCTGATCCTACATCTGGCGCTAGCAGTTATGCCGTGCTGCGAGACGCGCCCGAGCGTGGAAACACGCCTTCCGCGTCTTCGAGCGGAAACGCGCCTCCCGCGTCTTCGGGCGAATCACCACAGGTAGCGGCCCGCCGTGGTCGCTTACAAGGCGTACCTCCACCACCAGATGCAGTTGACGAAGGAGACCGACTGCGGAGAGCCACGAGGAACCCTCCTGCCTCGACCGGCTCGGGGGCTCCACGGCTGCCTGACTGGGCGAGATTTGACATCCAACACAGTCTGCAAAACCTCCGTAGTCATGAGGAACTCCGCAAACTGCACCTACGATGGCATCATGCGAAGGAACCCAAGATGAGGCTGATTCTAGAGAAGGTGGGGTTGGATAGTGCTCGACTAAATATGACCAAAGAAATCTGCGACACCTGTCGGGAATGTAGGGCATGGGAGCGCCCGAGTAGCTCTACGCTACCTTCCGTAAACCTCCCTGGAAATTGGCTTGACGAAGGCGAAGTAGATCACATGTTTTATAAGACACGGACCATATTCCACATTATGGACCGATGTATTCGCCTGGCAGCAGGCCAAGAAATTCCCGACAGAGAGCGTGTCACCATACCCGACGCCTACCACCACTGCTGGATCGCCTATCATGGACCCTTCAAAGTACTGTATTCAGATGGAGAAGGTGCCCTCAATAATGAAACTCCCAAGGCCATGATGGCGAAGAAGGGTACAACGCTGCGTGTCCGAGCGCCTGGCCAGCGCGCGACCTCGATCGAGTCAAGTAATGGCATTCTTAGAGGCACTCTCCACATGCTTGGAGAAGAGCTGAACAGGCACAACAGCCCCATTGTATTTACTAGAGTACTGGCAGAAAGCATCTACGTCACTAACGCTTTCACGTTTTACAACGGAGTATCGCCGTACCAAGCACACACTGGGCGACAGCTTTCTGTCCTTCCTGACCTCGGCACCCTTGACTTCCCCAAGGGGCCCGAGACGTCAGGCCACGAACGCGAACGTCGCGCGAGGGACGTCAGCCTGGAAACAATAACTCAAGCCACGGCGGTAGCGAAGACGAACCGTGCCCTCAGGGCTAAGACGGCCCCAGATGTTGCTCGCCTATACTCAGCTGGGGACTTGGTTGATTATCACCGACCCACGGCCACTAAGGACGACCATGGAGGCTGGAATGGCCCGTTCCCTGTGATCCGTAACGTGCCTGAACGAGGACACGTAGTTGTCAAGGCAGGATCGCGTGAGGTAGTTGTAATGTATTTTGATGCTTCTTTTTTTTTTTTTATTTTTCTTTTTTTTTCTTTCTTTTTTTTTTTTTGTTTTCTTTTTTCTTTTTTTCTTTTTTTTTTTTTCGCCACACAGTATTTACATTGAAATGCCTTCTCACGAGGAAACTTGCATGGGACAATTGGCATGCAAACGTCCTTACGTAGTGGGCGCACCTTGAGCAGGAAACCGCATAGTCTTTGCTATATTTCCAGACTACAAGGGGGACCTCAATCTTTCCGGCGACTGACAGCAAGTTTCACCCGCGCGTGCACCTAGAACTAGATATCTGTGCGAGACTATTTTTCCAGTTGAGCGGTAGTAGCCGTGAGATTGGCCAGCGGCGTGCTAATTCGCGCTGTTACTTGGTATTTGTTGTTGTGTTTTTATCTTACTTTATATCTGTTAAGTACGCCGCCGGGTCTACACTGATCCACTACGACAACGATGTTAACCCAGCCTTCCACTACTATGAGTGTGTAGGCACCGGCCTGAACATCTTTCAAATCACTGGTAGCACTCACTCCAGACTCATCCAGTGCCTGACGTCACAAGTTCCTTCCCCAGGATTCCATGACGACCTTGCCAAGTATCAACACTTGGACGCACCGTCTGAAGGACCTGACCAGCTTTGAGACAGGCCTCCTCCAGACACCCTAGGTGCTTCATCACCGAGTGAAGGTCGCCTGTCTACAATCTACGAGGAAAGCGTGGAACACGACATCGAGGCTATGATGATGGAGGAGTGGTACGATGAGTTGCGTGTGGACCTTCATCCCACAAAGGTTATCGACGACTATCTCTACTGCGCCCCAACAACCACGCTGCCCGACCAATGTGTCTTGGTCTCAGCATCAGTGGACGAGGAAGATACCGTTGTGTCGGAGATGCTCGGGGACGAGCCTGAACAACAAGAGCCCTGTCTTGTCTCTTTATGCTCGACTGCACCTGACGAGGGCTATTCTCTTGACAGTGATGAACATGGTCCATATGTCGAGCTATGTTTTACGCCAGAAATGTCAAAGATCGTGCTGGATCAGACCCAACTCGCACAGCTCGAACCAAACATGGTCGCAACGATGAGAGTATACGTATCATCGCTGCTAGCACGTGCTGTAGTAGTTAAAGAAGATGACCTTTCTCACCAAGCCGACACTGCAGCACATCGAAGAGGCTTTTGATTATAGTTCTTATGTTTTCTATTTTTTTTTCGGTTTCGTTGTTGTTTTTTTATCTCTCTCATTTTCTAATTTTGTTTTACTTAGTTGTTCTTTTTTTTTTATAGTTTTGCTATTTTTTCTAATTTTTTTTTTTCTCTGTATGTTTTTTTTTTTTTCTCAGTACTCCTTTTTTGTTTTTAGTTTCTATGTTTTAGTTTTACTTATTTAGTAGTGAAGCCTTGTCTCACCGAACTCAAGATCTGGCTTGACAACCGATGCTTTGAGATGTATGACCTGTCTACAGCTTCCAAAATCATGACATCCAGATATGTATACAAGTGGAAGATTGTGAAAGTAGGCACCGGGAATGTTAAAAACATCCGTCGTAGACTTGTCCTCCGCGGATATGGACACGGAGGCTTTCGATGTAGAGACCGTCTCGGGAACTGCCCGCCGACCGTCCCAGAGGCTTCTGTGGCAAGTGAGGCTGCGTGTCATCCAGAATGGATCTTAGCATGTATGGACATCGAACAAAGGACAGACTTATTGAGAAACTTGCACATGCCACCGAGGAGACTCGCCATGGTTGGCTTACCCTTCCACCAGGATGTTGCCCAGGTGCTTCGCACACTACCGGCTTCTCTTCTTTATTGTGAAAGCCGTCACTGGCCTCAGGTGCGTAAGCCAGGGAACTGGTGCAAAGTTACGCCCAGGAGCGTTCTCCTCAAGCATTCGCGCGACTACTCGAGCTTATCGGCTACACCGGCAGATCGATTCTCTGAACTTAAATTTGCCACGGACCTTAATTAACAGCACAAACTTTTGTTCGACGACATCAAATATTGACAGGCCTAGTGAATCAACGTAGACGATATGTACAAACGTGTCGAAAAGGTGTTTGGTAAATGCAGGCTCAACAAACATTCTTACACCAACAGCACCGTTCGCTACGCGAAGAATGAACGAGGGGATGTGATCATGGACCAGGACGGATATATCAAACAACCACGTCCTATCACACATCCTGAACTTACGGGAGCAGCGGCAGACGCCAAGGCTACCAAACTCATCCCTGGCATGTTCGTTAGCCTGCGAGGAGCTCTCGCCTATGCCCTTATTACTCAAGTCTGGCTCATGGTGCATGTGGTATCTCGCCAGAAGATCCCAGAGCCCACCAACTTACAAGTCAGGCGACTGAGTGCTGTGAAGCGAAAGCTGATCAGCAGCCCGAAACGCATCGCCTTCCCTCGGATGAAACCGACGAATGAAGCAGACATACAGAGTGATTCGGGGTATCGGAAACTCACCGGGGAGGAGGACGATGAAACCAAGGGCTACGGTATTCGTGGGGCGAACGTATTACGGCGAGGAAACCCGCCCCAAGGCAAATCCGTCGTTCACCTTTGCGACGGACTATGTAAGTCACACCGACTGCAGGTGAGATCCAGCTATGTCGCCTTTGTTTTGTTATTGAGTGCATTTCTTTTTTTTTTTTTTCTGTTTTTTGTGTTGTTTTTTATTTTTTTTGTTCTTTTGTCGTGATGATTGCTTCTTGCAGTCGTTTTTTGACGTTTTCTTTTTTATCTTGTTTTTTATTTCTATTTTTTGATTTCGTTTGTTTTTTTTTTGTTGTTTATTTGTTTTTTTTATTTGTGTTTTTTTTTTTGGTTTTTTTTTTTTTTTTTTTTATGATATGAATGGTTGTCGTGTTTATTTATTTTATTTTTTGTTTTCTTGTCTTTTTATTTTTTGATTTTCTTGTTTTTTGTTTTAACTATTCTCTTTTGTTGCACTTGCAGCTGCACATAATTCTTGAGTGACCTCCTCTGATGTAGACCAAACTCCGCGAGCTCAAGGCTGGAGCACTTACCCCGCGCAACTACGAGATAGGCGTGAAGTTGGAGGCCTAGCTATCAAAGTGTCCCGTACTATAGACGCTGAGTCTGAATATACATCATTATCCAGCAATGACCTCAAGATACCGACGGAAGGTACTTTGCTGGGACATATCAATTGGATACGTGAGCTCATGGATATAGGTATAGTGCATAACGTACAGTGGTGTGACACTAGAGACATGACCGCAGACGGGCATACAAAGGGGAGTATCGATCGGGAGCTGCTTTTGGAAGTGATGTCAGGCACCCCGTCATTTAAGTGTGACGTGAAGCAGTTTGTTCCCTTTCGGGGCCCTGAGGACAAAACCAAGCCTAAGTCGACTCATTTTTAGTCTGTCCATGTTGCCCCTGCGGTCCAGTTTGCCAGCACGGGCGCCTAGTATGGAGGCGCCCTCTTTCTTGCTCGGAAGCGAGCCATACTTTTCGCGCTTGGCAACGAGCCTGCTCAGTCTGGTCCAGGCTCTTTGCCTTGATACCTTTTGCCCGGAGGGGAATAGCCTGTTTGGCCCACCTCCAGCCGGGCCGACAGCCCCTGTCTATCAAAGGGGCTGTCCTGCGCATGCGTGGAAAAGTTCTGCGAGGAAACTCGCCGGCGAATAATCTCGCCCTTCAGTCTGGTGGTTGACCAGACTGCGTGTATTGTTTTCCTTGCAAACAGTTGCGCGCCTGTCGAGAGCCTAGCGACTGCGCGGCTTTACTCTCCGTCTCCTCCCCTCCCGACTTTAAGGGTAGCTCTTTTGGAGATGTTATCGATAATCGGGAGTATAGCCTGCGCGTCGCTGCCTTGTGGCTCAAGGCACGCGCGCCCTATTTGCCCGGATACCTGACTTAGTATTCGCTATGTGCTGGAAAGACCGATACATCGATCTTCTCCGATCTTACCCATCCACATCCCATAGCATATTCCTTCGACATGGAATTGGGTGCAATATGACCTATCAGAGACATTTCAGATTCACGGTGCCATCTTGGGCGCTGTCGATCAAAAGAGGGGTTATTTTATCTCCGCCCCCCCCATCGGGGGCCACGATCCCCGTGAGGAGGACGAGGAGGGGGATATGGAGTAGGTGGAGGAGGAGGAGGAGGAGGAGGAGGAGGAGGAGGAGGAGGGAGGAGGGTGGAGATACGGGGGAAGGGTGGAGGAGGGAGGGAGGTTTAGGGGGAGGGGTGGTGGAGGTGGAGGGAGGAGGGAGTGAGGGGGGAGGGGGGGAGGGGGTAAGGGCAAGCTAGTGCGTCAATCAGGTATATTGACGTCCTACCCCTCCTCCCAATCCTTACCATGGCGCTGTGTCTTTATCCGCGGTACGCGTGTTCGTAGCGGACCTGTGGCTCGCGCGCGGAGCGTGTAGTAGTGGGTGGTGATGCGCGTGCGTGGCGTGCGTGCGTGCGTCGTGTGCGTGGTTGTGGTGTGGTGATGGTGCTGGTGCTGGTGCTGGTGTGGTTGCTGGGTGGTGATGCTTGTGGTGGTAGTGGTGGTGGTGGTGGTGGTGTAGTGGTGGTGGCGGCGCGGTGGTGGCGGGCGGATGGGCGCGCGAAAAAGAGGCCCGCGCTGGGGCGAGAACGCCATCCTGAACGACGGAGGCCAAACACCGATCCGAAAATGAGGCCCGCGCTGCGGCGGGAACACGATTCGGAACGATTCGGGATCAGAAACGAGGCTGGCGCCTCAGCGAGAGCAACATTTTGAAAAAACGCAGGCGAAAACCCAACTCCCGTGAATCCTGTGTGTAAAAAACAGTACGCGGGGGGGGTGGGGGTCGACTATTTTCAGGCCGCCATCGGGGGAAGAGGGGGAGTAGTATTCATATTGAGAAATTGCGGAGGGGGGAGGGGGGAGGGGGGGGGGAGGACGAGGAGGAGGGGGAGGAGGAGGAGGAGGATGAGGAAAACCAGTGTAAGCCCAAGAGTCACCAACGATGTTGGAATAAACCCTCCCCCCAGGCTCCCTCTTCATAGGTCCCTGCAACGGCTCATTTCCACAGAGGGACCTGCTCCGTTGGAAGACAACCGTTTGAAAACCTTGAATCATGCCAAAACATTACTCGGTATCCCAACGCCACGGCTCAACCTGTTTACTGCTTCTGGACCATCCTGAATCGTGCCAGAACGCCATTCCGGGGACCTCAACTCCGCGAGTCATCCTAACTGTTGCGCCTTCAAAATCGCGAATCCTTCCAGAACGCAATTTCTGGTACGCCGATCATGTGAACCTGTGAAACTTCTGCAATTTGGTATCCAGAATGTTCGCGGCGCAAAAGCTGGAACCACATTTTGAAAAAGGAACCGCTTTCAATCCATGAAATTTCAAAGTTTGAGAACGAATGTGCGCGGCGCTAAGGTGAGAGCCACATTTTGAAAACGACCTGCCTTCAATCCGTGAAAATCTTGTCATTTTTTGAAAACGAAAGTGCGCGGCGCTCAGGCGACAGCCACATTTTGAAAACGACCCGTCCTCAATCCGTGAAATTGTTGCAATTTTCTTGAAAACGAATGCGCGTGGCGCTAAGCCGAGAGCCACATGTTGAACAACACCCGCCCTCCATCTGTGAATCCCTGGCAAATTTTAAAACGAATGTGCGTGGCGCTACGGCGAGAGTCACATTTTGGAAAACTCCCGCCCTCCATCTTTGAAATTGCTGTAATTTCTAAGCTCCAGAATCATAAATGGCGAGGAAGTCCCAGGCGAAACGCCTGGCCCGCCCTAAAAGCTGGCCTCGGGGTGCGACTGGGAGGAGTTATTTATATTGAGAAGGAATGGAAAAGGAGGAGCAGGAGGAGGAGGAGGAGGAGGAAGAGGGTGAGGAGGAGGACGAGGAGGACGAGGAGGAGGAGGAGGACGAGGACGACGAGGACGAGGAGGAGGAGGAGGAGGAGGAGGAGGAGGAAGTCTCGTATGGGATCGGGCAGGGGGGGCGGCCGCTCGGCAACCGCTGTCACACCATGGTGCCCCTGCCCCTCCTTCGGAAGGCCTGCCGGCGGTGGCGAGCATCGATCCCCATCCCCACCTCCCATCGAGCCAGGAGAATCGATGGTTGGTTTCGGTCGCAAATCATGGGAGCCTTGCGTACCCTCTGAATCCTGCTTTAGCGCCGATTAGCGTCGACTAGCGTCTGGGAGGCGATGAGATACCGCCGATTCAGCGTCGGCTAGCGTCGGTTCGCATCGATTTAGCGTCGATCAGCGTCGACTAGCGTCGCTCCGCAAGAGCCGACAGGATGGTATGGGAGGCTCCCATGAGTTGCCGCAGAAGTTGGTGGGGGTACAGTCCAGGGGCCCGAAGCGCGCCTCTGGAGGCGCGGGCTCATAAGCGCAGGCCGTCCCGACCTGCGAGGGCGCCAGAGGTCTCGTCTGGGCTCATGGGCCCTCACGCTGCCATCAGACCGCCAAACGCGGCATGGGTGCCGCTCATTTTAAGCTCCAGTCGGGGCGGGGCTGCCGGAAAGGTTCCCAGCGCTTGAACCACGAAGACAACCAGCGAGAGCCTTTTGCGGTTGACCGGCACGGTAAGGAGGAGCGACTCTCCAGTGTCACCCGCCGTACATCCTTTCCCTTCGGCCCATCCTTGGCTGCCTTCGCGCAGAGTGCCGACATGGCCTTCCATGGCCCCTGCGTCCTTGCCGCGCACTGTGCGGGTGGACTGGGGGTCGGAGGTCGCCGCCTGCACGGGCCACGCCCCCGGCGAGGGGGTTCGCCGCCGCTGAGCAGGGGGGCCGCACTCCCGGGAGGACCCTCCGCGGCTCCTCGAGGTAGTGGTGGCACCGACTTGTTTTGCGCCTGGGTGTGCGGGGGCGGCAATTCGCCAGGAGAGAAAGAAACGCACAGACACAATTCATCGTCGACCCCCAGGGAAGTATGGGAAAATATGGGAAGTGGGGGGGGGAAGACAAGCACCAAGAAAATGTGGGAGAATATGGGGAATCCTGTTATTTGTGTGCATTCACTTGTGTGTGCCAGGGCCCCTTCCATTCGATCGGTGGCAGGCGGGGGCCCCTCCCTCCGCAGGCCCGGAGGGCCGTCGCCCGCCTCGGCGCCGAGGCCAGCAGGCTGCTTGTTCGGTGCGGATGGGCGCTGCAGCCCACTGGGGCAGCAGCCGTGGACCGACGGGTGGCGGTGGAGGAGGATGGGCTCCTCCTCCTCCTCCACCTCTTCCTCCTCCTCCTCATCCTCCCCTTCCTTCCCCCTCCAAGTTGTGGTGGGGGTGGTGGTGGAGAACAGGCCCATCATGGCAGGCAGTTCTCGTCGGAGGAACGGAGGGGAGAGGAGGGTGGGGGGGCACGGAAGCTGCTGCGTGCAGCTGCTTTGGGCTCCGCCGCTGGGCGCTCTCCTCATGACGTGGGCGCCTCCGGCGCCAGGAGCATCGGCTGCGTGAGCTGGGTCGTGAAGCACCCCTTTGGGGTACCCCCTTTCCATCCAACTGGAGATTCCTCGCCCCCGAACTTCAGTGGAGAGTCCCACAAAGTCGGGGATTGGTGTCGCCATACCCGTGGTTAGTCAGATGAGGCACACTTCTAGGGACTTACATGCTGTTATTGTGTTTGTATATTTTGTGGAGATGTCTCAGAGATGTGTCTGCAATAACTTGTGCAGGGGTTGCCCGTTGCAACGTGCAGGAACGATGTGGCTTATACCCATATGTCCAATCGGGAATCAGGCTTCGGCTACAAGTTCAAAACTTGTCTTCGCGGTGCAGCACATCCAGCTACGGCCTGCTGGAAAGTATGCCCCCTCTCCGCTGCCGCCGATACACAATTTGGAGGACATGCCTATCCTATTCTTCGAGTCAAGCGATACTCCGACAGACGAGACTCTAATGGACCACATGCAATGTTGTTCTTTGGAGGTCCATTCAGTACTGTATCACGTCATGTTTTTCTGAGGTGCGAGCTTCGATTGAGCTCTTGACGAATCAGCGCGATTTTGCAGACGCTTCTGTTCCTCGCCCCGTATTCTTCCAACCTCCCTGCTGTATGTTTCCTCCCATGCCCCTCGCATCCCTTCTCCCCCCTCCCTCCTGTTCCTTGCCTCCTCTCACGCTCGACCTCGATGTTGCTCTCGCCCTCGCCCCCCTTGCCCGCTCCCCCCTCCTCCTGCTCCCTCCCCTTCCGCCCCCCGCCTCCCCGCCCCCCTCCCCCCGTCCTCCTCTCCGTTCCTCCGTTCCCCTCCTTCGACCGTCGGGCCCCGACGGGCGATGGCGCTCGCCCGGCACCAGGGGCTTGACCCCTGCCTTCGTGGGCAGCCGATCCGATCCGACCCGTCCCCCCTCCCCTCCGTGCCCTCGCGTGCCTCCCGCCTCCTGTCCCTGCCGCGGTGCCGCGGCACCGAGGTGCCGTCGGCGGAGACGCCGCACGGCGCAGCGCCAGCTGCGACAGCCTGTACTCGTGCCCACGGGGCTGGGGGGCAGCGGATGCGGGTTGACGTCATGAGGGGGAGGATGAGGAGGAGGAGGAGGAGGAGGAGGAGGAGGAAGAGGACCAGTGTAAACCAAAGAGTCATCAACGAAGTTGGACAAACAATCTCCCTCCAAGCTCCCTCTTCTCAGGCCCCTACAAGGCTTCATGTCTACTGATGGAACTGCCCCTTTGGAAGGCAACCGTTTGAAGACTCTGAAGCATGCCACGGATCAATCTGACTGTTGCGTCGTGACGATCCCGAATTGTGACAGAACGCCGTTCTTGGGACGTCAACAACGTGAATCAGCGTAATTGTTGCACCCTCGTAATCCTGAATCCTTTCAAAACACAATTCCTGATATGCTGATCATGGGATTTCGTGAAACTCTTGCAAAATTTTGAAACGAATGTGCGCGGCGCTAAGGCGAGAGCCACATTTTGAAAACGACCCGCCCTGAATCCGTGAAACTCTTGCATTGGTTACAACGAATGTGCGCGGCGCTAAGGCGAGAGCCACATTGTGAAAACCACCCGCCCTCAATCTGTGAAATTGTTGCGAATGTCTGAGCTTCAGGGTCATACGTAAATGGTGAGGAGGTCTACGGCGAAACGCCGGGCCCGCCCTAAAAACTGGCCTCGTGGTGCGACAGGAAGAAGTTACGCATTAGGAGAAGGATTGACTGAATGAATGAATGAATGAATGAATGAATGATTGATGATGCTGACGATGATGATGATGCTGAGGCTGATGATGATGCTGATGCTGATGATGATGATGATGATGATGATGATGTGATGATGATGCTGATGATGATGCTGATGATGATGATGATGCTGCTGATGACGATGATGGTGATGATGATGCTGATGATGATGGTGATGATGCTGCTGATGATGATGATGATGATGATGATGTGATGATGATGATGATGATGATGATGCTGATGATGCTGATGATGATGCTGCTGATGATGATGACGATGCTGATGAGGATGATGATGATGATGATGATGATGATGCTGATGCTGATGATGATGATGATGATGATGATGATGTTGATGGTGATGATGCTGATGATGATGCTGATCATGATGATGATGATGATGATGATGATGATGATGATGATGTGAGATATGATGATGATGATGATGCTGCAGATGCTGATGTTGTGCTGCTGCTGCTGTGATGATGATGTTGATGATGATGAGTGACGATGATGGATGATGATGATGATGCTGATGATGATGATGATGATGATGAGATGAATGATGATGATGTGATGCTGATGATGATGATGTTGATGATGATGATGATGCTGATGATGATGATGATGCTGATTGATGATGATGATGATGATGATGATGATGATGATGTGTTGATGATGATGATGATGATGATGATGATGATGCTGATGATGATGGATGATGCTGTTGATGATGATGATGTTTGTTGATGATGATGATGATTGCGGCTAGGAGGATGTGAGGAGGGATGAGATGAGGATGTGGATGAGGTGAGGATGTGGATGAGATGAGGAGGAGAGGAAGGAGGAGGAGGGGAGGAGGAGGAGGAGGGAGGAGGACGAGGAGGGGGTGTGGAGGGGGAGGAGGAAGAGGAGGAGGGTGAGGATGGTGGTGGATGGAGGAGGCGGAGAAGGAGGAGGAGAGGAGGAGAAGGAGGAACGAGGAGGAGGAGGCGGGTAGGAGGGAGAGAGGAGGAGAGGACGAGGAGGAGTGAGGAGGAGGAGGTGGAGGAGGTAGGAGGGGCAACGGGTGGGAGATGGAGGTGGAATGGCGGACGAGGATGAGGCACATTTGTGACGGAGGAGGAGGTGGAGGAGGTGGAGGAGGAGGAGGATGGAGGAGGAGGAGGAGGAGGAGGAGGAGGAGGAGGGGGAGGGCATCGGGGGAGATGGAGCGTGGGATGGCGGGACGAGATGAGGCTCATTGTGACAAAGGGGGTAGAGGAGGGCGAGGAGGAGGAGGAGGAGAGGAGGAGGAGGAGGAGGGCGGAGGAGAGGAAGAGGAGGAGAAGGAGGGGAGGAGGAGGAGGAGGAGGAGGGGCAACGGGGGGAGATGGAGGTTGGGATGGCGGACGAGGATGAGGCTCATTGTGACAAAGGGGGAGGAGGAGGAGGAGGAGGAGGAGCAGGAGAAGGAGGAGGAGGAGGAGGAGGAGGAGGAGGAGGAGGAGGAGGAATAGGAGGAGGAGGAGGAGGAGGAGGAGTATTTGGAGGGAGGAGGGGGACAGCGGGGAAGGGCAGCAAGAGGAGTGAGGAGGCAGAGGGGGCAGGGGAGCAGGATGGGACAGGAGGAGCAGGATCTGAAGCCTTCAATTCCCCGCCTCTTCCTCCTCACTCTTCCTCCGCATTCGCGCCCTCTGGCTGCAGGGGCAGAAGCTGTCGCAAGCAGTTCTGGGCTCAGGAGGTCCCACGCGGGCAGAAGGGAAGCTGTAGCCCCGAGGGCGCTGGAGCTTCTGGACAATGTTCGCCTGTCGACTGCAGGCCCGCGGTGAACCCACGCCAAGTCTGACGCCAGAAGTTGGGGCTAACCCAGCCGACGGCGTTCGAGTGGATCCAAGGTTCTTTGTACTGTAGACATCGATCACCAATAATGGAGGTGTTCTGCAGGGCCCTACACCGGAATTGCCAAGGAAAGTCAAACAGAGATAGGTCATGCTGTGGTTGTTTCCAGAACTTGCCGCATAAGCGCATTGCGGGTCTCCACGACGTCGGAAGGTCAGCAATCCATGGCACCTTCTTGGTGGGACAGGGGGCTTACTTCGGGCCCACTGGACACTCACGCGCGAGGCCCGCTCGGGGGTAGTCGAACTTCGGAAAATGCAAATGTGCGTGGGCAGCGCTGCAGCGCAATTTCAGCCGCAAGCGAAGTTCAGCGAAGACGCTTGGCCAGCACAGCGACTGTGTATTTCCACAGCAGGTTCGAGAGGGAGATTTCGTGTGTGGGTGGGTGGTTGTCTGAGCGTATTTCCAGGAGTGCGTGTATATATCCCTCACCTCCTTCCCTCCTTACCTCCTCTCTCCTCCTTGCTCCCCACTCCGCTCTCTCTCTCTCTTGACCTCCCTTCTCTCTCCCCGCACTTCCCCCCTCCTCCTCCTCCATGCTTCGCGGCAGCTGTCTTTGACACAGTCTGGAGGCAGTTGCGGAGGAGTGCTTTTGACTTGCACTGGGTGGGGTCCCAGTGAGCGCCGTTTCAGGCGTTCCTCTGCTCACTGACCCGAGGGAGTCGGAGGCTGATGGAACCCCCAACCTTCCAAGCCGATCCGCGATTTGCCCTTTTCGGTTCTCGAGACGGTGTTGCGCCGCAACTTTTGCGGGCTGGCACCGGGCCGTTTTCGCTTAAGCGTGTTGCGCGAATGAGGGCTCTGTCCATCCCCGAGTGAGGCCAGCAAAACGTGTGACGTGAAACACGAGTAGTACTTTACCAACGTAGAATCTCCATGGGGTGGTGGGCGTTTTTCCCGTGCTTCGGCGCCGCTGTTGGCAGGATGCTGCCGCTGGCAGGGATTGGCAGGGCCCTTCATTCCTGGCTCCCCAGCAGGATCTAGGACGGTACTTCCCACATAACGGGTCGGGACTCTCGGTCAAAGTAGTGCCTTTGCTGCTGCTGCTGCTCCTCCTCCTTCTCCTCCTCCTTCTCCTTCTCCTCCTCCTCATCCTCACCCTCCCTTCCCAAGGTACAGCTCATATAGCTGCAGCCGCTCGGTGAGCCCAGTCCCTGCCGGCGCCCCGATGGAGCAGGCGCTGCCAGATGAGCTGGCGCAGTGACGAGGGTGCAACTCGAGTCTTTGCCGTCCTCTCGTCGCCTCTCCTCCTTCCTTAGTCTTCTTGCCTTCTGAGGCTCATGGGGCCCCTATGTGGTGTGTCAGGGGCCCCTCGAGCGCCCAAAGGGCTCCTGAGTGATCAGATCCGAGCGGTTGTCGCCTGTCCAAGGGAATTTCTCGTTCTCGCGAGCTGCTCCCGAGCGATCGCCGGACTGCCGAAGGATGTATCGTGCGAGGCGCTGGTTTTCGCACCCCAGGGCACCGAGATTGCGAGGATGCCTAGGGCGGTGTGCCTGTGTTTGTGGCCAGGCTCGTATGCGTCCAGAGTGCGTTCTGAGGATGTCTCGGGTGAGGCGCTGCTTTCAGCACCGCCAGGGGCTCAGCTTGCGAATATTCGGCGGTTTGCTTATTTTTTGTGGCCAGACTCGTCTGCGTCCTGAGCAGAGTCATAGGACGTCTCGAGCGAAGCGCTGGTTTCAGTACTCTCAGAGGGGAGCCGCTAGGGTGTGTTCACAGGCCCGTTCGCGCTCAGATTGTGGGTTTGTCTCTGGCGGATTGCGCTTTTGGGCGCCTAGCATGCTCTGGTTTCAGAGCAGACGGTGCGGATGAACTGAGCGAGACGCTGGTTTCAGCACTCCCCAGGGGTATATTTCAGTTCCCCGTTCGCTGTGGGGATGTCTCAGGCGGCTTGCCTGTTTGGTGGCCCAGGCCTCTCTCTTTTGAGAGTCTCACGGTCGCCGCGATAGAGCAATCGTCTCATGCATGTGGACACGCCAAGGAGGAGTTGCCAGGGAGGGGGACACTTTCCAGGGAGGAGGAGGGCGGGGGAGGACGGAAGAAGAGTGAGGAGGAGGAGGAGGAAGAGGAGGGGGAGGAGGAGGAGGACGCAGGTGGGGGGGAAGGACGGTCGCCAGGGAGGAGGAGGAGGAGGAGGAACATGAGGAGCAGAACGAGGAGTTGGAGGAGGAGGAGGAGGAAGTACGGCTTAGGACGAATGAGGACGCAGGAGGAGATGGAAAGAGTTGTCCATTTGCCACCTTCTCTCTTCTGTCATCACGCCTGTCCCCCCTCAGGTCATTCATACTCAGAGTCACTCGCACTCATACTCAGACCACTCGGGCTCATATACACCTACACTGAGCTCAGTCATACTCAGACTCATACGCATAAACTCACACTAAGACTCAGCCACACTCAACCAGACTCGCTCGCACTCAGGCTTACCCGCACTCAGACTTTCATACTCAGCCCACTCATACCCAGACTCTCGTACCCAGACACTCGCAGCGGAAAGTGCCAGGAAAGTACATACACATATGGGGATATCCGCATCGAGTAATTTTCAAACCGCGTCGACTCTTCCTCCCGTCTTTCCTAACCTGCCTTCTTGTTCTCCTCCTCACACACTCTCACTCTCACTCATCACGCTCAGACTCGCTCATCCCCAAGCCCACTCATACCCAGATCGGCTCCAACTCAGACTCATTCATGCTCACATAGATTCGTACTCAGACTCAGCCACATCACTTTCTGCCTCGGGCTCACTCATACTTAGACTCACTCTGAGTCACTCTTCCTTTTCCGCAGACTCAGTCGCATCCTTCCCCCACCCAGACTGACGTATGCTCAGACTCACTCACGCACACAAGCTGTCATGATGTCTCCGGCGAGGCGCTGGTTGCAGCCATCCAAGGAGGAACCGCTAAGGGGGTATCTCACTTCACCGTTCGCGCCCAGATTGTGGGGATGTCTCAGGCGGTGTGCCCGTGTGGGTGCCCATTCTCCTCTGCCTTCAGAGCAGATTCTGAGGGTGTCGCAGGCGAGGCGCTGGTTTCAGCACTCCAAGAGGAAGTCTCCAGGGGGTATCTCATTCTTTCGTTTGCGCCCACATTCTGGGGATGTCTCAGGCGGTTTGCTTTTTGGGTGCCCAAATCCTTGTTATTTTACAGAGCAGTTTGTGGGGATATCTCAGGCGGTTGTCATGTTTCTGCCCCCTCCGATGTTTTCATGTTGGTAGTCCAGTGCTCACCGCGATATAGCTGGCGTGGCATTTGAGCACCCCTAGGCGGGGCCGCAAAGGTGTGGGGACACTCTTGGGTTCGCTTTTAATTGTGGGCATGCCTCAGGCGGTTAGCCTGTTCCTGCCCCTTAGATTTATATACGTATAACGGCGCACCGGGTCCGGGGGCCGGGGGCCGCGACCACGACCACACCTGTGTGTGCCCAGGCTCTTGGGGCGTCCCTGAGGCCCTCAAAACGCCCCGGGAACGCGCCAAGAGAACCCGAAGACGCCCCAGGACGGACCCAAGACACCCAAAGGCCGCTCCAAGATGCCCAAGATGGCCTCCAAGACACCTCTAAAGGCCTCGCAGACGCTCTAAGAAGCCCCCGAGAGGCCCCCCAGGACGCCCCCAAGAGGCAAAATAGTTTCATTCCCTTTGCAAAACGTACATGTTTAGCATATTCATTGTTTTCGCTGTCGTACCGTTCTTGACGACATCAGAGGTCCCCAAGACCGCCCCAAGACGGTCCAAGAGGCGCCCCCGAGGGCCCCAAGACGGCCCAAAAGAGCCCCAGGACGGCCCAAGAGGCTCCCAAGACGGCCCAAACGGGCCCCCAAAGGCGCCCAAGAGAAGCCCAAGATTGGGAAATCCAACCGACAATTCAAGCTTTCCGCCGAAAGAGGCGCCCGGGAGGCCCCAAGAGGCCCCGAATAAGCCCCAAGAGGCCTCCAAGATGCCACCCAGACGCCGCAAGAAGGCCCCACGAGGACCTCCGAGAGAGCCCTGAGAGCCAAAAATTGATCATTTTCTGTAGATGCTCGAAGGATTTTGGTCATCTCGCCTTCTCGGGTTCCGACGCTCGAAAACAGCCCAAGAGGCCCCCAAAATCGCCCTGAGGAAGCCCGCGAAGCCCCCAAGAGGACGCCAGGACTACCTAAGAGGGCCCCAAAACGGCCCAGGAGGCGCCCAGCACGCCCAGGAGGACCCCAAAACGGCCCCACGAGGGACTCCAGAACGGAAGCCCGAACCGACCATTCGAGTTTTCTGCCCCAAGAAGCCCCGAAGAAACCCGGAAGAGGCCCCCAAGACGCCACAAGAAGGCTCCAAGAGGACTCCCAACAGAGCCCCGAGAGCCCAAATTCGTTGATTTTCTATGTGTTGTTTGAAGGACTTCGCCCTTCTCGCCTTGTCGGCTTTCCCAATCTCCATGCCAGCTCAAGGGGTCACCAAGACCACCCCGAAACAGCCCGAGAAGCCCACAGGGCCATGACCTCAGGGGGGCGGGGGGAGCGATCCCACTCGAGACCTTCGCGAGGTTCACGGGCGAACCCATTCAGCGGGTGGCAGAGGGTTTTGTTCGATCATATACGCATTGGACGGGACAGCCCTGGATGGTACGTTTTATATTATATATAAGGTGTGTGTATATATATACATATATATATATATATGTATATTCATATATATATATATATATATATGTGTGTGTGTGTATGCAAAACAATGCGCCGGGCCCCCTCCCGGGGCGCCATCCACCTCGCTCACATTTGATGTACGCTGCCGGTACCGCGCTTCCCGGCCTCCCGGGGAGCCCAAGACAGTCCAAGACGACCCCAAGAAGCCCCCACAACGTAACCGAATTGCCCAAGACGCTCCCAAGCAACCCAGGATAGCTTTCGGGCGGCTCTCCAGACTCCCAGGAGGCTTCCGAGAGACCTCAAGAGAGCTCCGAGAGGCTTCCCGAGAGCGCCCGGAGAACCCAGAATCGTTAATTTTACTGTTTTTTCTCCAGGTTTTTTTGGTCTTCTCATCATTTCATGCTTCCAACGCTCCAAGACAGCCGAAAAGGCCCCCAAGACCGCCCAAGCGCCCTCAAGACGGCCCCAAGGCGGGCCAAGACGGTCCCAAGATTGTCGAAGAGGCACCCCGGTCAGCTCCAGACCACCCTAGAACAGGCCCCAGATGAGCCCAAGAGCGGGAGCAGGAGGCCGCCAGAGACCTCCGAGATGACTCTGAGACCCCCCAGAGGCCTCCACCCAGACCCCTGAGGCTCCCAACAAAATCCGCGACGAGGCCCCCAAATCAGCCCAAGAGAGCTTCGAGAGCCGTTCCAAGAGAGCCCGAAGAGGGTAACATCGTTGCTTTCCACTGGTTTTTGTCGACGCTCTTCGCCTTCTCACGTTTTCCCGCTTCCAACACTTCAAGGCAAAGAACTTTGAACAAAAACAGTGAAGTTCAGAGAATCTTGTTTTTCAAGTTGGGACTCCTACTCCCTATCCTCTTCCTCGAGCCCCATCAAGACTTCGGGGTCACATGCAACAATGATTCGGGAATGCTGATGAACTCTCTGACGCTGTCTTTGCACTCTCTTTGGTCGTCTTCGTGTCCTGTTGGCTGCCCCTGAAACCATTGTAGAAATCGGCATCCCATGATCCTATGAGTTGAAGCAGTGGAATTTTAGAAGTCCTTTTTTCAAACTCACCCCTGCTTATGTTTGCACGAAGACCCCGAGAGGCAGCCCAACAGACCGTGGCCTGCATGCAGAAAACGTCTAATCCACAGCCCAGGCACTACAACTTGAAAAAAAAGGAAATCCCAATATTTAGTTTTTTTTCAAAGTTCGCCCCCCTGTCCATTATTGCACACCAGTCCACAATTAAGGCCCCAGGAAAGGACCCAGGAAGCCTTCGAGGGCCCCAAGTCGTTGAACACCTAACGGCAATACAGATTTCTGCATTTCCGCAGTTCCCCTTGTATACGATTCCGAGGCTTGCGCAGGGCCTCCAAGAGAGTCCCTCGATGCAAGAAACGACAAGGATGAGATTCCATACGTTCGCCCATCAAGCCTAGCTAGAACTTGAGCGCGCGCGAAGCGCGCGCGATGGTTCTAATATGTATATATCTCGCTCTTTCTCTCCAAGGGGGAGCCGCAAGGGGTAGGGGCATTCCCGGGTTCGCGCCCAGATTTTGAGCATGTCTCAGGACGTTTGCCTGATTCTGCCCCCTTCCAGACGTGATTTGCTTTTGTGGTCCAGTGCTCGCCGTGGTACAGAAGGCGTGGCATTTGGACGCCGCCAGGCGGAACCGCTCGGGGTGGGGAGACTTCAGGATTCGCGTTCCCATTGGGAGGATGTCTCCGGTGGTTTGCATGTTTCTGCCCCCCATATTTTTCTTTGGACCGGTGTGCTTCTCACTCACTCACCTCCTTCATTTCTCCCCCACTCGGACGCACTCATCCGCAATCGGACTTGCTCAGCATCACCTCTTCCTGACTCATTGTGACTCATCGCATTCAGCCCTCGCTCGCACTCATCTTAGATTAGATCCAGATGTATACATGCTTACTCCTTGCTCGTACTCAGAGCCGCTTAAACTCAGATTCACCCACATTCAGACCAACTCAGACTCAGACTCACTCACACTCAGACTCATCAGATGTCAGACTCACTCATACTCAGACCACCTCGCACCCATGGTCACTCGCATTCAGATTTGTATTCGTCACACTCAAGCTCAGACTTACCCACACTCAGACTCATTCTCACTCAGACCCACTCGCACGATTCGCTCGCGCTCAGACTGATTCTTTTTCAAACCCATTCGTATTCACACTGATTATTTCCAGACTACGATCTGACTCGCTTGCACTCAGATCTTCCACTCTCATTCATTCGCACTCAAGTTCACGCACACATTGCGATATAGCCGACGTGGCATTTGGGCATCCCAAGTGCCAGCAGGCGCCGCAAGTAGCTCGCCAGAGTGGGTGTAGCAACGCCATGCGCGTTTGCCTGAGTTGCCGCGGGAAGACCGGCAAGAGGAACTCTCCTCGCTCTTCCACTTGTGTTTCTTGCGTCTGTCCTGTATTATTTCCAGGGGAGGAGAAGGACGTAACTGAAGTCGTCGCTGTCGTCGTCGTCATCATTTTCGCCCGTGTCGTCTACGCGGACTCGCCCTCACACCCAGAATGCTCATGGACAGAGTTTCTTAACGAAACGTGACAGGAATCTGATATGCACATGTTGGGATCTCTGCGTCGAGTAACTTTACCCTTTTGCTCCTCCTGCTCCTCCTCTCCTCTTCCCCTCCGCTTCTTGACTGGGGGGGGGGTCCAGGGGTCGGAGTCGTAATGGACGTCGTGTCTTGGTGGCAGGCGGGCGAGAGAGTGTCGGCCTTTTCGCAACTCTCGTTGTGGTCCCCCTCATCTGATCCCTCGTTCTATCTCCCTTCAGCAGGGCCCATTTCGATCAGATCGATCTGATTCGATATCGGTTCTGGCTGGCCCGATTCGATTCGATTCCGATTTTCGGGCGCTCCGATGCGGCTCGATGTTTGCATGGTGCTCTGGTGCAATCAGGCGCCCCGGATTCGATTCGATCTGGGCTGTGAGCCGATGCGGCCCGACTCGATACATTTTCTGGTCCGATCCGAGTCCCTGGTTCGAGGCTGACTTTTCCTGCCTCCGCTTCTTGCCACCGCCTTCTGGATGGTGGGAGGGGGGCCTCAGCAGATTCAGTATCGTTTAAGCGACCCCTATCTCCATCCCCATCCCCATCCAGACCCGCACCATCTTACAACCCCAGTTGGGGACACGCGCTTCGAAACCCGAAAGAAGCGGCCAACGTCTCCATCCAGGGAGGCCACTCGGCCAGTGGGGCCGAGGCCACGCCGCCCACGGGGATAGGGGTCGGCTAAAGGATGCTCATTAGTATAGGGAGACTTCGACTTCTTGCCCCCGGCGGGCGGCGGAGGGGGGCTCGCGTCACAGGAAGCCACATCCAGTGTAGTCGCTGGCGCGGGCTGCGATGGGCCGTATGAGCCACGGCAGAAATGCGCGGGGACCGCGCTTGGCGCGGCCTCCCCGCTCTCCTCTGCGGGCCTTCCCGCCCCTGCCCGCTTCCCCCCCCTCCCTTTCTCGGGGGCACCCAGACGGGGTGTGGACCACACCGTGTTGTGAGTTGGTGGGGGTTCGGGGTCACCGCACGGTTTTGGGACTCGGGTCGTTCTCCGAGGATGTCTCGGACGACTGGGGCATCCGAGGTCCCAAAACCGTGCGTTGACGGACCGCGCGGTGAGGTCTTGGGGCATTTCTAAGTCACCGCAGGGTCCGTCACCGTACCGTGCCGGGACTCCACTTTCTCCCTCTCCCTCCCCCCTCCTCCTCTTTCCCCCCATCTCTGCTTCGGTGCTGTGCAGGCCTCGCTGCCTGCTGATCTGATGATGTCCTCCGCCCCCGATTGCTCGTTGGACGCTCTCGGGGCACTTGGCGACGAGCACGTAGGTGAGCAAGTTTGTTGGATGCTGGCCGAAGTCACAGAAATCAACGTTGGCAGCGTAGGTGTGATATTTCGGGAAGAAGTGCTGTGGAGAGGATCGAACAAAGGAGGGGCTGTTTGGAAGGGAAGGTGGGGGCTGTTTGGAAGGGGCCGTATGATCAGGGGAGAAGAGGCAACACGAGAGGAGAGAGCCGATAATTGTGGGAAGCGGTGGCTAACATCCCGCAGCCGTGCCTGGATTGTGGGTCACAGGCCTCTAGGATGTTCGTTGGAATGTCGCGATGCGCCTCTCGGGGGCCTCTTGGGGGCCGTTTTGAGGCCTCTTGAGGTCCGTTTTGATGCTTCTTGGGGCCTCTGCGGGGCCTTTTGGGGTCTCTTGCGGGCCTCTTGGGGCCTTCTTGGGGCTTTTTTGGGGCCTCGTTGGGGCTTGGAGGGGCGGACGACTCCGATTTTCGGTTCGTGTTCCCCCTGTTGGACCCTTCTTGGGGCTGTCTTTAGGCCGTTTTGGGCGCCTCTGGGGCCGTCTTGGGGTCCTCTTGGGCCGTGCTGTGGCCCTCCTGAGTGCCCCTTGGGCCGTCTTGGTGCTGTCCTTGGGGCCTCTCTGGCCGTCTCTGAGCGTCGAAAACTCGAAAAAGTAAAGGCCCTTCAAATCACTGAACGACCTATGGCAAATACGTGATGTTGGCCTCTGGGGGCCGTCTTGGAAAGGCTCTTAGAGCACGATCTGGCGATATTTCTAAGTATCCAGTGAATGTAGTTGATTTGTTGTGGCTATGCGGCGATATGCGGTCTTTATGCAAGCATGCTGTCTGTAATCAATTTTGGGCTCAAGACAAGAGCTCCTGTGTTGAGCTGAGCGAAGGAAACACCCTTTCACTATCACACCCTGTTCGGTAGCGTTGCTACCGACCATGGTAGCAGAGTTCCTGCTCCTGTGGGCATCACGGCGATATCTTGCACTGCTCACGGTGGCAGAACACATATCCAGGCGTTTCATATTTGCAAAAACGACAATCGTTTCGAGGTTTCTGCTCGTGACGGTGTCTGCGGTTCAGCTAATGACAACGTTCAAGAGGTTCGAGCAGTTCGACGACACAGATCCCGGGGTGCTTGCTTGCAGCGGGGCTCGAGGAGCCCAGGGTTCAGAACGGTTTTAACGAGAGGTCCAGGGCTATGCCGCATCACTGAAGAAACACATGACATTCTGGCGGGACCGAGGCCCTGGAGCCATGTACGAGGCGAGGCAAAGTTGGCGGTGCAGGACTTCGGCCCTGCGGAGCTGTGGACGGAGAGTGGGTTGGCGACTCTGTTGGCGAAGCTGGCGAAGCTGGCGGAGAGTTTGCCAGTGGCGATCCTGAAGCAGACGCCCAGGGCGTAAAATGGACTGTTTGAGGAGATTCGCTTCAAGACGGACATGAGTCTGTATCCGACGGAGTTGAGCATGCCACAAGACGAGTTTCGGAGAGCCGACCCCGAAAGTGGGATTCCGGACGCAACAAAAGGCTACATTTGCGTGACATGTAGCAGCTTGAGCCAGAGCGAGAAGTATCGCGTCATTGGTCTTGCGGGCTCGAGTTTGAAGCTGAGCGCAATCCGCGCGCATTTTATGCGACCTGCACCAGAACAGGGAGCCACCGTCGCTACAGAGACCGAGAGGGAAGATCGGGCGGAGGTAATCTACGACGGTAACAGGTATGCGATGGTCACAGAGGCCGGCGGTCAGGATGAGCACCAGGAGGCTGATGATGAAGACGAGACCTGGGCGGCAGTTGCGAAGGAGGCCGAAGCCAGCGAGGACATGGCAGACGGAGAGTGCAACGACAGACTCCTGTGAGTTCGAAGCGGAGATCGCCAATGACACCGAAGGACAGGCGGCGCTCGAGGATATGGGCGAGACTGGCACTGAGGCGGGTGTTGCGCTGGCCACCTGCCAGGTGAGCTAGGAAAAGGTGGCCGACCTCGTCAGGGCGAGGGCGTAAGGGCAAAGGCAGAGGCACGGGGGGCCGAGGACAACGAGACTCGCCTTCGTCAGCGTTGTCAACTGGCGCGCCCGGGCTGGCCAGGTGCGACGGCTGCAATCTGTTTGGACGCCGAGCTGGGGACCCCCCTTGTCCTGCGATGGTTCGTTTCGGCTCGCCGCCGCACGGCGACCCGGTCGGCCGCGGCCGCCAACGGAAGGCCGACCCAATTCGAGCGCCTGGGAGAGATGAAGCAGGTGTCCCGTGGGGTCCCGTGGTGTCCCGCGGTGTCCCGTTGAGTGAGATCGATAGCGAGATAGATAGTGCGATCGATAGTGAGATCGACGTGATGCCCCGGGGTGTCCCGTGGTGTGCCGTGGTGTCCTATGGTGTCCCGTTGGGTGAGATCGATGGTGAGACCGATAGTGAGATCGAGAGGTGACCCGCGGTGTCCCGTGGTGTCCCGTGCTGTCCCGTGGTGTCCCGTTGAGTGAGATCGATAGGGAAAGCGATTGAGTCAGATGTTGGTTCCCCCCCTTTTCTCCCCGCCCACAACCTCCTTCTCACCCGGATGGTGGTCGCATGGGTGTGTGTATGTGAGTATGTGTGTATGTGTGTATGTATGTATGTATGTATGTATGTATGTATGTATGCATGTTTGTATATATATATATATATATATGTGTGTGTGTGTGTGTGCGCGCAAGGGCTTCACCTTTGCCGCTGGCCCCCGTTTTAGCATAACGGGATACATACGAGTTACACCAGGATGTCTTGGCGCCGTCCTTGAAGACCGTCCTGATGCTGGCGCTGATTGTGATGCAGACGATGTTGCTGATGATGATGATGATGATGAGGATGATGATGATGATGATGATGATGATGATGCTCACGCTGATGCCGATGGTGATGCTGATGGGGGGTTTTGTTCATGATGGTATTGCGGGCGTTTGTGATGATGTGGATGATGATGGCGATGATGATGACGGTGACGATGACGATGACGACGATGACGATCAACACCGATTATGATGATGACGATTTTGATATTGATGGCGATGATACTGATGATGGTGGTCAAGGGCATGTTTTCAGGGACGCATTGCGTACTCTAGGGGGGATCGTGGCTTCGGTGATACAAGTACGGTATAAGGTACAACGGGCTTATGGCTTGGAGGGCGCGGACATTCCATTCGTCACTCTGGTCCATCGCCTAGAGGACGCGAGCATTACGTAGCTTACGGATGATGTTGGCTTCGAGGTTGCAAGCATGGCGTAATATACGACGGATCGTGGTTTCGGCGCCTGGCCTCGGGGACGCGGCCATTGCATAATCTACGGGGGACCATGGTGTAGGTGATGCTACTATTGCATATTTGACTGGTGATCGTTGTTTCGGTGACGCAACTATTGCATAGTTTACGCGGGCGTATGATGCCGATGGCGCGTGCACGGCATACTTTGCGAGGGTTCGTGGCCTCGGTCGGGGACGCGAGCATTGTATCATTTATTGGGGATCGTCGCTTCGGGAACGCGAACATTGTATCATGCATCAGTGGCCGTGGCTGCGGGCACGGTGCGCGAGCAGTGCGTAATTTTCAAGATCGTGGTCTCGATGGCACAGGCCTGTATACACGTATTCATCTGACGGCTTCGAGGATGCGAATATGGTACAATGCAGGGGGATTGTGGCTTCGAGGACGCAACCGTTGTTGCTTAATGGATGAAAGATCATTGCCTCGTGGACGCAACTATTGCATACTTTACACGGGGCTGTGGCTTCGGGGACGCGAATACTTGGACATTTACGAGGGATGATGGCTTCGGGGGCGCAGATCGACAGTACTTTGTGAAGTGGATTCGGGTGTCGGGGACGCGAAGGTTGTACACTTTGCTAGAGTGTATGACCTCGCGCACGCGAACATCGTAATTTACATGGGTGTATTGCCTCGGGGGCGCGATTCTCGTGTTTTTCTGTGTCCACGGCCCCCGCGGGAATTCTGAGACCCCTGGGAATGCGTGGCGTAGGCTGGTCTAGGGCTTTCCCTCCCTCGCGGACTTCAACAATTCACAGTAGGAAGCAGAAAGTACAACCATCACATTGGAAACTTGACATTTCAACTGTCGCAGGGAGCAGCACGTCTAATCCACGCAGCCTGGTGGCTCCACACCACAAGGCGGCTGGCGGATATAGAGAGATGCCGATGTGTGTATGGAAGTTTACAAATGTGTGTATATATATGAGAGGGGGAGGGAGAAAGAGAGAGGCAGCAAACGAGGGGACGCATATGATGCATAAGGGACGAGGTGCACGCTAGGTGCGCTCGCGCCACATCTGACATCTTACCCCTCCAACTCATTCCATTACAAAGAGTCGACTCCTTCTCTGCCAGCCGATTGCTTGTCCCTTCTGGAGCCCCGCATTATAGCTGCATGGCGTGGCCCATCGTGTGCAGTACAATGGGCAGTGAGAGAGAGTGAAAGAAAGAGAGAGAGAGAGAGAGACAACAAAAGGGAGGAAGAGGCAGGAGGGTGACGCGCCATGAGTAGGAGGCAAGGGGAGAAGGAGGCAGGAGGAAGAGAATGCAGGAGGAGGAAGAGGATTGTGAGGAGGAGGGGGAGGAGGAGGAGGAGGAGGAGGAGGAGGAGGAGGAGCAGGAGCAGGAGGAGGAGGAGGGGGAGGAAGAGGATGAGACAGGAGGCGGAGGAGGAGGTGGAGGAGGAGCAGGAGGATAAGGTAGGCAGAGACGGATGAGGGAGGAGGGTGGGGATAAGATATGATAGGTTAGAACTCCGTTTTGCGCGTGTGGGGGTTGCTGTGAAACTGGGCATTGGATGTTTTTTTGTGCACAGCTCCTACCCCTCACGATCGCAGATCTACTATACAAGGTTACGGCTAGCGCGGGCAGCACTCAAGATGTGCAGAAGAGGTTGAACACATTGGTGTGCAGGCATTCGGCAGGATGATGAGGAGGCAGGTGGAGGAGGGAGCAGGAGGAGGAGGAGGAGGAGGAGGATGCAAGAGGCAGGAGAAGGATCTCCGCAAACTCAACAATCGCAAACACACGGACAACGACCATTCTCCTCACGCAACCTAGAAGATCATCTTGCGGGGTCGTACCGTCGGAGTCATTTGCGAGGGATCGTGGCCTCCTGAGCGCGGATCCTGTTTGTTTTGCCCGACCTTCCTCTTTGGTGGGTCCTCGCATGGAATCCGCAGCGCCCCGCGTCCGACCTCCGCCTCCTGCTCCGTCCTCCCCCATTCCGCTTCTGCCCTGCACACCCCTCACACCCTCACAGGCTTCATGGCACTTCAGGGAGTTTCGCCGAATGCTCAAGCGGGTGCGTTCGCGCGACTCCCCGCCCATTCGACACACCCCTGACACGCTTTGTGGCCTCATTAGGGAGCTCCACCGAAGGCTTGGTGGTGCGTCCACCTGCGGTCTACCCTGGGCACACGCCTCACACGCTTCGTGCTCCCGAAGGCCCCCAGGTGCGCCTACACGCGGGCCTCCCACCCATGCCCTCACACCCCTCGCACGTTTCGTGGCCCGTCAGAGAGCTTGACTGAAGTCCCCAGGAGGTGCTTCCACACGCAGTCCCCCGTCCCATTCCGGCACACCCCCGCTCACTTGGCACCAGTCATGAGGATCGTTCCCTTCCGGGAGCTCCGCCTACGGCCCCAGTGGGAGAACTAACCTCGCGTGGCCTCATAGGGGGTCTCTACCGAAGGCTCCAGCGGCAGGGTCCGCATGGCGCCGCCGCCCACTGCGGCACAACCCTCGCACGCTTCGTGGGCCCCACCCGCACTGCCCTGGGGCTCGTCCTCTCGCGGCGCGCTGCCTCGGAGGAGCGGGCCGTCTCCTGCGCTGCTCGCACCTCCTCAGAGCTGGGCCCCTCGCCAGGCAAATTTACAACGCAAGGTTGCGGCTGGCCCCCCCCTGGCGGCGCCTCCAGCGCCGCCCCTGGCGCGCTCCGCGCGCCAGGGAGGGGGGTCCAGCGCGAATCCAAGAAATCCGCGCGGAGCGCCACAAGTTTATTCCCAACCATCCTGTGGTGTTGGGTCCTCGTTTTGAAGAGACGTCGCCCCGCGTTCTCCTCCTCCTCTCCTCCTCCTCCCCTTCCTCCCCCCTCCTCCCCCTCCCACGCCCATTCTGGCACACCCCTCACACGTTTCGTGGCCCCATAGGGAGCTCCACCGAAGGCCCCAGTGGCTGCGCCCGCATGCGGTTCCACCCCCCATTCTGGCACACCCCCCACACGTTTCGTGGCCCCATAGGGAGCTCCACCGAAGGCCCCAGTGGCTGCGCCCGCATGCGGTTCCACCCCCCATTCTGGCACACCCCTCACACGTTTCGTGGCCCCATAGGGAGCTCCACCGAAGGCCCCAGTGGCTGCGCCCGCATGCGGTTCCACCCCCCATTCTGGCACACCCCTCACACGTTTCGTGGCCCCATAGGGAGCTCCACCGAAGGCCCCAGTGGCTGCGCCCGCATGCGGTTCCACCCCCCATTCTGGCACACCCCTCACACGTTTCGTGGCCCCATAGGGAGCTCCACCGAAGGCCCCAGTGGCTGCGCCCGCATGCGGTTCCCCCCCCCATTCTGGCACACCCCTCACACGCTTCGTGGCACCATAGGGAGCTCCACCGAAGGCCCCGGCGGCTGCGCCCGCATGCGGTTCCACCCCCCCATTCTGGCACACCCCTTACACGTTTCGTGGCCCCATAGGGAGCTCCACCGAAGGCCCCAGTGGCTGCGCCCGCATGCGGTTCCACCCCCCATTCTGGCACACCCCTCACACGTTTCGTGGCCCCATAGGGAGCTCCACCGAAGGCCCCAGTGGCTGCGCCCGCATGCGGTTCCACCCCCCATTCTGGCACACCCCTCACACGTTTCGTGGCCCCATAGGGAGCTCCACCGAAGGCCCCAGTGGCTGCGCCCGCATGCGGTTCCACCCCCCATTCTGGCACACCCCTCACACGTTTCGTGGCCCCATAGGGAGCTCCACCGAAGGCCCCAGTGGCTGCGCCCGCATGCGGTTCCACCCCCCATTCTGGCACACCCCTCACACGTTTCGTGGCCCCATAGGGAGCTCCACCGAAGCGCCCCAGTGGCTGCGCTCGCATGCGGTTCCACCCCCCCATTTCGGCACACCCCTCACTCGTTTCGTGGCCCGGGGGCGCCACCGAGGAATATATCCACAATTGCGGTATTCACAACTACGTATGGTTGGGTCTTTCGTCAGGCTAATTTGTTTGTGGATTCAGGCAAGTTTACTTGCATGGCGTTCGCCCCCCCCCCCCCCCCTCGCTCCTCTTCAAGCGAATACTGGCGTGCAAGTGCCTTTCGACTTGCCTGATTTCCGCGCCCCCCCCCCGGGCTTGCTTCAGGCTCAGCCCCCCCCCCCCGTCCATGCAAGTAAACTTGCCAGAGTCTGAAAAAAAACATGCTCTTTTGCCCCTGCGAGGGCTCCCCCTCCCCTCCGGGCCGAGGAGCGGGGCGCCTCGGGCCCGCCCGAGCTGCCGGCGGGCCGAGAGCGGCGGCGCTGGTACGCCCGGTCGGCCGATGCCGCGCGAGGCACGAGCGGCTCAGTTCCACACGCCGGGCTGCATCATGGTGCCCTCGTGCGTTGGCGGGGCGGGGCGGGGGGGAGGTCCTCCTCCGCCTCCTCCCCATCCTGCTCCGGGGAGGGGGCGGTCGGCCGGGCGGAAGGGGCCCCTCCAGGGCGGGGATGGGGTTGGACAGCGGGGTGGCCAGCAGGGGAAGGCGGAGGAGCAGGGTATGGCGCGCGGGGATCGAAAGGGGAAGGAGGGCGTGCGAGGAGGGAGGTCGGTGTCCCAGGGTGCCCTGGTCAGCGGGCTGGGAGGCCAACCGCCTTATCAGCTGCCGTATGGTCACTACCGTCGGTCCTCATTTGGTGAACGGGCACGAGCGAAAGAGGACCCCCCCCCCCCTTCCCTCTGGCCCTGATCCTGCTCCTTTTTCCCCGTTCTCCGCATGGAATTTGCTGTCCTTCCAATAGTGCAAGACTGCTACAGGGTGATCACGCGACCTAGCCAACAAAGCCTCCCAAACTCATCCACCATCCTCTCTTATTCCTCCTCCTCCTCCTCCTCCTCCTCCTCCTCTTCCTACTCCTTCTCCTCCTCCTCCTCCTCCTCTTCAGCCTCCTCCATTCCTGCTCCTTATAGATAACTCATCCCTGTCGCACCCCGAGGCGGGACGAAAGGGCGGGCCAAGCGTTTCGCCAGAGACTTGTTCACACTTAGTACTCACGAAGCTTGGATGTCAAACAAATTCCCGGATGGAAGGCGTCCCGCTTGAAAAATATGGATCCCGCCGAAGCACCGCGCAAATTGATCATAAACAAGTGCAATAACTTCACGGATGGAGGGCGGTGCGTTTTCAAAATGTGGCTCTCGCCCCAGCGCGGCGCACCCTCGCACAAATTCCAAGGGGAGAGGGAAACCAAAAAACAACAAAAACAGCTCATGTTCAGAATGTGGCTCTCGTGTGAACCCTAGCACATTCGTTTTCAACGTTTGCACGATGTTCACGGATGGATGGCGGCTCATCGTCAAGATGCGGTTTTCTCCCAGCGCGCGCACATTCGCCGAAAGACCTTGCAACCTTGTCACTGGCCATCATGGCCACCAACCCAAAGATGGTGTTTTGACACAATGTCAGAATATCAGGGCGCAACAATCACACTGATTCGCGGTGTTGGAATCCCAACAATGTTGTTATGGCGCGATTCAAGATCGTCAAGATGCAGCAGTAAAGGTGAATCGCGGCGTCGAGGACCCACACATGGTTTTCTGGTACACTCTGGATTTTCAAACGGTTGACATCCAACGGGGCCGTTCTCTCAGCGAAAATGAATCCGCGGGGGAACCTATGAAGAGGGAGTTTGGAGGGCGGGTATTTTGCAATATCGTTGGCGTTGTGGCTCACACTGGTTGTCACTATCTTCCTCCTCCTCCTCCTCCGCCTCCTCCCTCTCCTCCTGTTCCCTCTTGCCCCTCCTCCTCCTCCTCCTGCTCCTGCTCCTCCTCCTCCTCATCATCATCATCATCACCGTTTTCCTCTCAAGTGTCGGGCCGCCGCCCGCCGGGAGCTGTCAGGTTCTCTGCAACCGTAAACTCCAGAACTCCGCGAACCGAAACAAATGTTGTCAAAACGGGCGAGAGCAGGCAGCGGCAACGGGCAGGCCAAATGGGGGGGGGATCGCTTGGGCACCTCAACGCCCGTCTTCGATTGTATGGCTACACTATCCCGGAATAGATTGGCCGACCGCCCAAACCGACGCCCAAAACCAAATCACACGCAGTGGCGCGGAAGCACCGCAAAAGATGGGAGGACGCCGTCGAAATATGAAGACCACTAGCCATGCTGTGCCCCATGCTCCACCCTAGCGGTGGTTCCGCTCTGGGCGTCGCGGGCTCGACGCTCATCTGCACGCCCGCGGCGCGCCTCCCTCGCTGCCTCCTTCGCGGAGGCCGCCTCGGCGGAGATCCCACGCGCACGCAGCCGCCCATCGTCGTTCTCGCCACGTGGCCTCGTTCAGCTTCCAGCTTCGTGGACGCATCTGCTAGCTGAACTGATGTGCCGAACAACTCCAAGTCAACTCCGCCCTGTAATATCATCCCCCGCAGGGATGCGATGACCAATCAAAACCGACGGTTTGCGGTTTGACTGGCGTCCGCGAGGAAGTGGGACACCAGACCGTTAGCATCGTCGACCACTAAGCTGGTGTCAGGGTTGCCACATCGCCCATCAGTTCGCCCAGTGGCTGTCGTAGCAGACTGCCCTGGTCCACTCCAATGTTTCAGCTCCTTCCGTTAGTCCATGAGCCTCTGCCCCCATCGAGCCCCTGCAAAACCTCTCGACCCCCGAGCTGCCCCAGTCGAGAAAGTGCACTGGTCCTCCTTGTCGTGCGAAGAGGCCGTCGTCTCTGGGTAGGCACGCGAAACCTGGCTGGCACTTCACATTCTCGCCAAGCGGTCCAAGATCGCGTTTGCCCACGTCGTCGAGGCTGCTGTCGGCGACGGCGACAGCACGTAGGTCAGCATAGTCATGTAGGGCGTCGCTCTGGAAGCGCAGGCACACCTCGCGCGCCTCCTGGCAGTGGCGAACCAGCTTTTTTCCAGCAAGTGCTGCACGGTCGCTTGGTTCCTCTGCTGCGCAAGCCAACTGCGACCGAAGGAGACGCCCATGCGAAGCTGCCTGGAAAGCCACCCGAATGAACCGATCATCGACTCTGCGAAATTCCGCCCCTCATTCGTAACCAACGCCTTGATCTGCTTCGCTCTGGCCGAGGGCATTACGACGGTCTCCATCCGGTCAATGAAGTGCGCCATGCTAAGCTTGATCGCGCAGTCCTCGCGCTGCTCGACATCCTCGACGCAGTGCCTGGAGGGCGGCGTCTCCACCGTAAGTAGCAGCGCCCTCTTGAGCTCGCCCATCGCATTCTTGCGCAGGTCGCTGCCTGGGTCGCCCGTCGCGAACAAAACGCCCGCGCAGGTGCCAGCGAGCCCGACAAGCTTGCCGCTCTCAAACAGGAAAACGAAAGCCCTCTCCAAGTGCCGCGCAACGCCCTCCGCAACCTGCCCCGCCACTTCCAGCCCGCGCCCCCGGCGCCGCAGATAGAGCCGCGACAGACGACGATCGCCCCAGCTGGAACTCCAGGTGGCAGGGGCGCAGGAGGTCGCAGCGCGAGCATTCGGTCAACGCCATCTCCTTGAAGACGCGCACTCGCAGCGCCGAGCTCGTAGAAGGGGCCGGTGCTTTCTGGCCGCCGCGCTGCAGGCCACGCGGAACACCAGCAGCGGCGAAGTAGGGGAATCCGTCCTCACATGGACCGACTCGTAGCAGCCGGCCGCAACCGGCCGCGACTTCGCCTTAGGGGGGGGCTTCGGGTGGAATTCGATATTATTCGCGCGGGCCCATCTCGATGGCATCGATTGCGCCATGCCCAGCAGCTCCTTGGCCACGTCGCCCGCGGCAACGGTCGTCGCCCTTCAAGTGCGCCAGTTCTCCCCCTCCTCAGCCGCGCTCGCGTCGCAGAGAAGCCTCTCCGCCTTGGCGAGGTCCGCGAGCTTGATCCCCCCCCTCTTCCGGACTTAACGGCCAGCCAGACGTAGATGACCCAGGCGTGGAAGGCCGCGCCCGGGTCGCGCACTACCAAGTGGGCCCCAGACACGGGCCTCCCCCCCCCCCGCCTCGGCGGCGCCCGCTCGGGCCCGCGGCCCGGAGGGGCCGGCGGAAGCCCGCGGGTCGCGGAGGATCTGAGGAGCGGTAGGTTCGGGCCGTCAATCATATCGCGATCGATCACGCCAGCTCGGCCAGCATCACCATGATCATCAGGCGCAAGCACGTCTTCGCCAGGCACAGGCAAGCACGGGGGCCCGCGGGGTCAGGTCCTCGCCCCGCCGCGCCTCCGCCGCCGCCGTGCCGCGCCCCTCCAGGAATGCCAGCAGGCCCAGGCCTGGTCGCGGCTCCCCGGCCGCCTCTGGCGCCGGGGCGCGGGCGCCGGACGGGCGCGGGTCGGCCCCATTCAGCGGCGGCAGCAATTGGCGCCGCCGACAATCTGCCTCGTAGCCGCGTGTCACCAGGGAACTCTGCAGCCCCTTCCTCTAAGTCTTCGCGTCAGACATCGAGAAATCCTCGAAGCCCCCGCGGTAGCGCAGCGCCTCAGTGATCCGCCGGCATCTGATCCCAAGTGGTCAGCTAGCGACTAGCTGATAGTACTCCGTCGCGAACCTCAGCTGCTCAGGTCTCGCCAGGACCGTGCTGCCACCGCGCCGTAGCCAGGCCTCGCGAGGGCTACTTTGCCCAACAGCTGGCGCAATGCAGCGTTGATCCCGTCGGCCATCTACTTGGGATCGCGGTAGTCGTGGCCGATCACACGGGCGACGCCGAACCAGCTGCGGAACGGCGCGGGCAACGTGCCAGGCCCCGCGCGCGCCCGCCCGACGTAGACATAGGCCCCGACTGGGCAGGGCCCCCTTCGTAGGCGTCGGCTTGGCCAACTTCGCCCCCATGCGGATTCCGGGTCCAGAGTTGCCCCCTGCGCGCTGAGCTTCTCCGCCGCGCCGCCCTGCATGGCGAACCTTGGGATGCGCGGGCCGCGCGCCCTGGGCACCCAGTTATGCAGTGCGCAGCCGTCGTAGATCACCGTCTCGTTGCGAACGTGGCTGATGATCCCGCAGAGGGCGCGGATGCCCTGCTCCTCCGCGATGCGAGCGCCCCGCGCAACTCGAGGCCACACTTCCTCCCATGCCCCGCCCAGTCTCGATCCTGCCCAGGCACCCGTGGGCCCCCAGGGCCGCGCTCTCAGTCTCAACGCCTTCCCCGAACATGCGGGCCAGGAACTGCCTGGCGAACGCACTGCCGCGGCCCACAAACAGCGACTGCGGTGGCCAGGCCCAGCTGGCCCAGACCACGAGGAACGTCCAACGCGACCTTGGCCGACGGCGCGCGGGCGCCTTTGCGCAGGTACCAGACCACCTCGAACCGCACCCCGTCGCACGCGACGCTCAGGAATGCGCGCGCGACCTCATTGGCGTCGCGGGCGAACAGAGCGTCGAGCACCACGTCGGAGTTACACTGGTAGCATCCTGGAATCCGCAGCGCGATTCGCCCTCATCACGTCGCCGCAGGCGTTGCACCTGAAGCCCCACGCGGGCAACAAAGAACTCCTTCTATGCGCCCGATCTCCTCTAGCACCTCGCCAGCGCCACGTTGGTAGGGTGGCCGAAGATCACGCGCAGGTTGCGGATGTCGCGCTTGGCTGCCGGGCCGCCGTCAAGCCAGCGCGCGCGCCTCTCCTTCTCCTCGGGGGAGAGCGCGGGCTCGAGGTTCGCCGCCGCCTCGGCCGTGGCGCCGTCGTGGTCCACTGATGGCCCGTTCTCATCTGGAACTCCATCTCGTCGTGGCTGACCGCCCTCGGCTGTTGGGCGCTTCGCCGTCTTCTGCGCGCCTCGGAGTCGTCGTGGCTTGGTTTCGGGCAGTGGCTCCGTCGGGTAGCGGTCCGTCACGCCGAGCCCCTCGACGGCGCGCTCATCCACGCCCAGGTCGGTCCGCTGCTCGATCGCACGCAGAATGGGGCGGTCGAGCTTGCCGGGCCACCTTGCCGCAGCCCTCGCCTCCCCCTCGTTCTCGAGCAGGGCGCGGGCGCGGCTGCGGTCGCACGTCGCGCCAGGCAGCGCCTCGTGGATCGCAGCCGACGCGGTGAAGAACCTCATCGGCTTGTAGCGCGGCTCGCCCGTCGATTCGCCCGCGCATCCGATCTGGCAGCCACGGGGCGCGCACTCGAACAGCGAGGCCTTCCACGAGCTCTCTGGCATTCTTCATCTCCGGCTCGTCGCAAGCGCTTGATCCAAGGAGCTGCTCCGGCAAGACATGCCCGCCTCAGCTCGCGCGGCAGCCGCCAGCTGGTCCGACGCAGCCAGCATGGGCCTCGTCGCCTCCTGGGCCACGCAGACGGCCGCAGCCGCAGCACCGACCTTCGCGAGGTCAAATCGCCCCCAGGTCCCCCGCGGTCCGCACGGCATCGTCACAACCGCCACTTCGGGGTCCTCCCCCAACGACTGGCGACGGGCGAGCTGCCCGCCCTTCCGCGTCGCACAGCCCCAGCCGCCAAAGACGCCCAGGGGCAGGCCACAGTGGTTGCCGCAGGTGGACGTCGCGAGCAGGGCGAGCCCGAAATGGCCGCTGAAGATCTGCTCGAGCAACATCGCGCCTCCGGGCAAGATCCCAAGCCTCATCGCCGCCCCGGCCATCGCGCCCATGGCCCATCTCCACGGCCCGCAGGTCGTCGCGCGCGGCCTGGACCTTCTTCGCGCGCCTCGAGCTGATGGCCACCCTCATGGCCGCGTCGCCACCCCAGTCGACCTTCTCGGGGCCCTCGAAGACCTCCTCGATCAGCGCCTCCCGGGACTGCACCCGCGCGTACGCGGTTAACACCTCCGACGAAACGACGCAAGTATGCGTCGACGCCATCCCAGCGGAGCCCGCCCCGATGCTGAAACTCCTGGAATTCTGAGCCGACGCCGCAAGTGTCTGGGAAGTCCAGCAGGTTGGCGCCGAGGCGGCCGCTCGCCGTGGCGATAAGCTCGTTGCCGTGCACGCCCACCTTGGCGAAGTGCGCGGCCTTCGCGTCGACGTCGGCCACGGCGCCGAGCCTCTCCTGCGAGCCCCTTCTGATCAGCGACGGTACGTCCTGGGCGAGCTCGGCCGACTCGTGCGCAAACGGCCGCCCGCCGATGCCGGCGGGCAGGCTGCGCGCCGTGTCTGGCATAGCTCATCCGCCGACCCCCCGGAAATGAATGCCCTTGGGCTGGGGGTCGGTCCTCGCACTATTCTCGCGCAGGGCTTCTTCGCAGTCTACCCCTCAGAACCCGCCGTGCATCGTTGCCCGGCGCGCCGCGCCCCAAACTACAGCTCCCGGTGGATCCTGCCACCCCACGCCGCGAGCCTCGGTCTCGCCCGCCAAGGGGTCGACCATCAAGGCCTTGAAACGGTCGCCGAGGGCGGCGGGCGGGTCGCCGGTCTGCGTCTCCGACGGGGCGCCCGCGCTGCGCTCGCCGATGGCCGCGAGCCAGATCATGCACCACGCGAGCCTGCAGCTCGCCGCCCGGGGCCTCGTGCACCATGGACCTTTTGACGATGTTGACGCCGCGCGCGACCGCGGACGGCTATTCAGCGAACTCCGCGAACGTGAAACCTGAGCACTTGCCCGCCCTGATCATATCGATGCCCGCCGGAGCGTCTTCGACGTCGAGGCCGTTCACGCCCTGGTCCTTGACCCCCTCCGCCCTGCGCCCAGACGCGGGAACTGCCGCGCTCGACGAGCCCGCCGCTCCGCGAGCCCCGGCTAGGGCAGGAGCTCCACCAGCTCCACCAATGACCGAGATGCGACCCTTGCCTGAGTCTGCCCGCCCTGCCCTCTCGGCGCGTAAAGCAGGGGGCGCATCAGGGCCCTGCAAATCCCCTGCCCGCCCTCTCGCCCAGACCTCGGCCGGGGCGCCTCGGCGGCGCGGGCGCCGCCCCGGTCGCGCAAATGGCACGCGAGATACCGCGCGATCCCGCTGGCGCCCTCGCACAAGCGCGGGCGCGCGCCGACCGCGCGCTGGCAGGGGCGCTTCATGGCGGACAATGGTCCGTGATTTTGCCGCGCGGGTGGCTCGTGGAAGACGTCGACCGTCGCCTTCCTCGGCGCCCCAAACCGCCCGCTCGACGCCGCCGCGAACGCTTCCGCGATCCCGACCCCTCCGCCACTGCTCTCGCCGTCGCAGACGGCCACGCTGAAGGGGCCGCTCTTCGGCCTGTCCGAGGGAGGTGGCGATGATCGCGATGGTTCTGGGCAGTTGGTGCGCCCGTGCTGGCGCCCGATCAGCCCGCAGCGCGCGCGCCTGGCCGTTGGCTTCAGCTTCTCGATGCGAGCTCGTCGCCTCGGTTTCTCGACTTGGCCTCTCCTGGCTCGCCCCGCCGGCGCGCCCCTCGAACTCGCCGACAGAAATCAATCCCCGCGGCCGCGCCTGCGGTCTCGGCCACGCCCGCCGCCCTCGCCGTGGAAACTCTGCCTGCGCCGCGCAATGGCCGCGGAGCTCTCGGGCGCCTCGTCGCCCATCTGGCCTACGCCATCGAGCGCCGCCTAGTCCTCGCCAAAGTAGACCGCCGCGCAGTCGCCCCCCGCAGGGACTGGGCGCCCCGGCTAGCAGGGGCTGCGCCGTGATCTGCGCGCCCATACTCACCCTCTTCTCCAATGCCAGCCTGCTACGCTGACTTGCGCGGCTGATGTCTGCGGCGGTGCCGTCGCTGATTGAACCGTTGGGGTCGAGGGTCGCGCCCCTGGTCGCCCCCGCCCCCCCGCTCTCGCTCGCGGACGTTCGGGTGCCGCCGATTGCGAAGCGCCTTGCCGAAGGCATCCTTGTCGCGCCCGTTGCCAGCGCTGCCAGCGAAACTTGCGCAGTCGGACTTCTCGAGCCCTGAAAGCTCCAAGCGAAGATGGGCCTGCAAGTCGTTACTGGCACTCGCCCCCTCGCTGACCTTCTCGAGGTCATCGAATGCCACCGAGCGTCTGGCGATGCACTCCTGCGCGCTCTCGCCGGGCGCTCCCCAGGCAGCCTGATCGCACGGCGCGCCTTCGAACAGCTCAGCCGCGCAAGCGTGTCTCTACTTCAGCGCAGACTCGACTAGGATCGTTAGCAACAACTCGAGTCCCTCCGCGGCCGCCTTCTCCTTCTCGCAGCTACCGCCACCCTGGTGACCGGTCTCGATCGCCTCGACCTCCTAGGTGAGCAACTTCTGATGCGAGAGCGATTGAACAGCGTCGCAGGCCGCGCCCGAAAGCCCGTTCCTGAGGTTGGTCGGCGTCGCGATCTGCTTCTCATCGCCCATGCGTCCGTAGATGGCGTCCCGAGTCCTCCCGTGATGCTCCTCAAAGACCGCGGGTTCAGGATGTCCGTCTCGAACTCCACCATCGATGCCTCTGACACGGTTGCCGCGCGCGGCCTTGGGCCGCTGCTGTTGAACAAGTGGCGCGCGCTACATGGGACTTGCGCAAAAAAGAAAGGGGGGGGCGGAGGGGGCGCGCTGGCTCGTGGATGAGGCGACGGAGGGAACGCTCGGGATCGGGGGCGGCGCCGCGCCAGAATGGGCGAGCCGGGGCAGAGGGGGCGCTCGGGATGACGGAGAAGGTGCCGCGCCGAAACAAGTGGCACGCGCGCCCTGGCTTTTGCACATTTGAAGGGGGAAGAGGAGGAGGGGCATGCGGGGGGGGCGAGAGGGCCAGGGGGTGAGGGGCCAGAGCCAAGGGGGCGGAGCTACGAAAATAAAAAACCTGGGGCGCGCGCGAGGAGGGCCGGGGCGAAGGCCAGGGTCGGGGCGAGCGGGGCTTCAGGGCCAGGGCCGGGGGGCTGAAACTCGGACCAGGAGCCAAAGGCCCGGGGTTCGAACCGTGAAAATACACGGTCCGGCGCGAGGAGGGCTGGGGCGAGGGCCAGGGTCAGGGCGAGCGGGGCCAAGGCCAAGAAACAAGCTGAGTTCAGGCAGGGCCAGAGGGCTGGGGCTCGGACCAGAGGCCAGAGGTCCGGGCTGGGGCGAGGGAGGAAGGGGGGGCGGGCCAGAGCCAGGGGTCCGGCCAGGGCCATGGGACGCCAGATCCAAGGAGGGAAGCTGGGTCCAGGGCCAGGGCAGGAGGGCGAGAGCAAGGGAGCCAGGGGAAGCAGTTCAGAGCCAGGAGAACGACGACGAACAACGAAAATAAAATATCTGGGGCGAGGGGGGGGCGCCAGAGCCAGGGAGGGAGGCCGGGTTCAGGGCCAAGGCAACAGGGCGGGGGCGAAGGGGCCAGGGGGAGCAGGCCAGAGCCAGGGGGGGCGACGACGAACTATAAATATGAAGGGTCTGGGGCGAGGGGGGGGCGCCAGAGCCAAGGAGGGGGGCTGGGCTCAAGGCCGGGGCAGGAGGACGGGGGCGAGAGGGGGCCAGGGGAAGCAGGCCAGAGCCAGCGGGACGACGACGAACCACGAAAATAAAAAGTCTGGGGCGAGGGGGGGCGCCAGAGCCAAAGAGGGAAGCTGGGTTCAGGGCCAGGGCAGGGGGGCGGGGGCGAGGGGGCCAGGGGAAGCAGGCCAGAGCCAGGGGGGCGACGAAGAACCGCGCAAATTAGCCTGACGAAAGACCCAACCATATGCAGCTGCGAATGCCGCATTGTGGGCACCGCTTTCGGTTGAGCTCCCTATGGGGCCACGAAGTGTGCGAGGGGGGGCCGAAATCGGTGGCGCGGACGCATGCGGACCCTGCCGCTGGAGCCTTCGGTGGAGCTCCCTATGGGGCCACGAAATGCTGTCCTGGGTGGCATTGACGCATGTGGACCCTGCCACTGGAGCCTTCGGTGGAGCTCCCTATGGGGCCACGAAGCGCTGCCTTGGGTGGCGGTGACGCATGCGGACCCTGCCGCTGGAGCCTTCGGTGGAGCCCCCTATGGGGCCACGAGCCTGGGTGGCGTTGACGCATGCGGACCCTGCCACTGGAGCCTTCGGTGGAGCTCCCTGCGGGACCACGAAGCGCTGTCCTGGGTGGCGGTGACGCATGCGTACCCTGCCACTGGAGCCTTCGGTGGAGCTCCCTATGGGGCCACGAAGCGCTGTCCTGGGTGGCGGTGACGCACGCGGACCCTGCCACTGGAGCCTTCGGTGGGGTCTCCTACGGGGCCACGAAGCGTTGTCCTGGGTAGCGGTGGCGCATGCGGTCCCTGCCACTGGAGCCTTCGGTGGAGCTCCCTATGGGGCCACGAAGCGCTGTCCTGGGTGGCGGTGACGAGTGCGGACCCTGCCACTGGGGCCTTCGGTGGAGCTCCCTACGGGGCCACGAAGCGCTGTCCTGGGGAGCGGTGACGTATGCGGACCCTGCCGCTGGAGCCTTCGGTGGAGCTCCCTACGGGGCCACGAAACGCTGTGCTGGGTGGCGGTGGCGCATGCGTCCCTGCCACTGGAGCCTTCGGTGGAGCTCCCTATGGGGGGACGAAACGCTGCCCGGGGTGGCGGTGACGCATGCGTACCCTGCCACTGGAGCCTTCGGTGGAGCTCCCTATGGGGCCACGAAGCGCTGTCCTGGGTGGCGGTGACGCATGCGGACCCTGCCACTGGAGCCTTCGGTGGAGCTCCCTACCTACGGGGCCACGAAGCGCTGTCCTGGGTGGCGGTGACGCATGCGTACCCTGCCACTGGAGCCTTCGGTGGGGCTCCCTATGGTGTCGATCTCGGATCGGTTCGTCGATCGAGGATCGCATCTTTTCCCGGAAGGGCGCCCTGGCTCAAGGGCCCTACACGGCAGCGGGGCGCAAGATCATCCGGAAAGATGGGGGACAAGGAGAAACAAGGCGAGAAGGATGAAGCGAGAGGCGACACATCTAAATGGTGAAGGGCATGCGCTTGACAACCTCACCATTCTTTCTTTTGTTTCTGTACAAAAAAAGAAAAGGCAGCCAGGAAAAGGAAAAGCTCAGTTCAGTTCAGGAAGTGGCTGTCTTTGCGGCCTTCTTTGCTTCCGCCTTCGCCTGTTTCTTTGCCTTCCGCTTGTCAGAGCGCTTCCTGCGCCTGGCCTGGGTCGGGGGCTTGCGCTTCAGGTTCCGGTCTGTGGAGAGCCTCAGCTTGGGGCAGTCCGTGGTCTGCGAGAAGAGCCCGTGCCAGTCCTTCGCCTCGTTGTCGGAGGCCGCTTTGGCAGCGCGACTATCTTCGCGCCTGCTCGGGGCGCTTCCCTTGTCGTTGCCGTCGCAGCTGAGGGCCTCCGCGTCGCTGTCACTGCTCGGAGAAGGAGACGCATCGACCTGCAGAGGTCCTGGTTTCGCCTGTCTCGCCGGAGCCTGGCTTGAAGCAGGGGGGTCTGCCTCGGCAGGCGACCCGGGCGGGCTGGAAGCGGGCTCTGGGGACAGAGCTCTCTTCTCCCTGGCCCTCGCTGCTTCCTCCAGCCTGATCTGGGCGCGCTGTCTCTTGGATCTCTCGCGGTCCCGGAGCAAGCGGGCAGACATCCAGTGTCCACAGAGGTCAACGTCTCGGCGGTACAAGACATTAAGATGCTTCTGCTTACGCCACGGCGGAGGCGCGCCAGCTTCTCGAAGCTGCTTGTCCTGATCGAGCATGTCTGTCAACATGTTGTCCTTCTGCTGCGCGTGCACCTGCTGCCTCAAGAGGCTCACCGCCCTCTCTGCCTGCTCTGGCCGATCGAGATCTCGGTGGCCCTGCATGCGGCGAAGCGCCGGCACTTCGGAGCGGAAGCTCCGGAGGCTCTCTGTGACCAAATGCCGCTCGATCGCATTGAGCCTGCGGGCAGGCACAACGGCCAGCTGCTCCTCCACCGGCGGCGTCGGCACTGTAGGTGGCGGCCAGCGCGGCGGAGGTGCTGGAGGCGTCCGGCTTGGAGGCGGCGCCGGAGCAGACGCCTTGCTCGTGGTCCCTGGCGCCGCGGCAGGCCGGGGCCGAGCACCAATGGCAGTTGTTGCAACCATCGCGAACTCAGGCTTTCCGCCGGCCGGGAGGCCGCAGCACGGCGGTCCGCCTTGAGCCGCAACAGGCTGCGACATGTAGCACGAAGCAGCGCTTGTCGGTCTTGCCGCCGAACGCAAATCTATCGAACACGACCTGATCGGATCAAGGATTTTCGATGGATTGCTGTTTGGCTTGGTGGGCGGATCCGCGACCACTGGCATCAGGCACCCAAGACAAATCACTAGGAAGAACTTTGCTGTTTACTGTTCTCTGCCAACCAACGCACGCCTCTCTGATGCGACTCAAAGACGGTATCAAATCTTCTTATGTGATGCGTGGTGTGGTGGAGTACGTATTCGTGACAAGAGACCACGAATCTGTCAGCAGGAGTCCAGCAGGCGGCTCTTCTAGATTCAATGCCTCTTGAATCCTCCTCCGCGTCGCGTACTGCACATCAAGGGCGCTTTCGGCAGCGAGGCTTTCAGTGGCCATCGTGGAGCTAATCGACCTGGCTTGCTCCTTAGAAGCCCAACGGTAAAGATACGCACGCACAATGGGACAAACACCCTCTGGGATCGTTTCTCCTATGAAGGTGGTCATGCCTCGCTGCGGTGGTTTGCCTCTGGACGAGTCGCCGTACGTGTAAACGCAGATTTTTGAAATATCCATAGGCCCAAAATGCAAAACCACATCCTCCCCCCTAAGTATTCTAGCGTTTTTGTTGGCTTCAAGGAGGGTGGATACTGTTGCAGACTGTACTTTGGAAGCAAGGGAACTGCAAGCAAAAGCGCCGTGAGGACAGCTCTGATCAGTACACCAGATCTGCTCGCCGAGGGCAGCTCGCAGTGCAGCACGTTCCTGCTCTGTCACGGGAGCGCTGGGGTGTCTGGAGCGGTGGGGCGGCACGGAGATCAGCGTCAAGGAGCGACAATGCTCCTTCTGATCTAAAGAAACCCATGGAAGTTTTACTGAGATGTGCAACCCGCAGAACGTAAAGTCGTCCTTCTGCTGGGTGCCCCATTGGAGGGGTAACGAATCGATGACATCCCAGAACTTCCCTGCCCCTGCCAGCAACGCGTCGTCGACGTGGAGCCGGACGAAACCTGTGACACGGCCGTCTTCGAAGTAAAGTAACACGCAGGGGTCCCAAATGGACTGCTGGAAGCCGCGTTCCAAAAGAAGACGGCGCATGTGGAAGAACCACGCGCGCGGCGCCCTGCGGAGACCGTACAACGTCTTCCCCCTGTGAAACCTCCATGCGAATCCAAGCCGGATCGATGCGCTCTTGGGTGGCACAACGAAGACAGGAGAACTGTCGTAGTGTGGATCGGCGTCGGTCTCGGCCTGCAGGAACGCTTTGCGGACGTCCCAAGCTTCTGGCGCCCATCCGTGCACGGCTGCTAACCACAACAGGAATCTGACAGAGTTTCTGTTGAGCGTTGGGGAATCAACGACATGATTCTCAGCCCCTGGTTCAAAACAGCCCTGCACCACCAAACGTGCTTTAGCCTCTCCTTCCTTGGCGGTGTACACAAACCTGGAAGGAACGGCGGCAGTCCCTGGCGGCAGGCGTACCTCGTCGAAGTTTTTGGAGACGGCGTTGAGTTCCTTCAGACGTGGTGCTTCGAAAGAAGGGTCTGACTCAGCGATTCGAGAAGGAATCTCTTTCGCACGCTTCATGGTTTTTGCTACCACGAGAGCGTCCAGGACCGACTCTCCTACGACGGCGGCGTCTGCCGGGCAGGAACGGCACACCTCGTGGGCGGCAGCGTAGCCACACCACTGCTCAGGCACTGTGAAAAACGAATCGTCTAAATCATTTTGGGCCGAGGCTAACAGCTCGTCGTCCGACTTGGGAAGCATCGGCGACTTGTGCGCTGGCTGGTCGTCAGTGATTTCGGAGGACGCTTCGCGCTTCGCTCCTGTATGCCTGGCCGCTGATGAAGATGACGTTCCTCCTGTGCCTCTTCCTTTTCCTGGTCCCCCTCCTTCTCCTCCTTTGCCTTTGCCTGCCCCCCCTGCTCCCGGTGCAGACTTCGTCCTGTGTCGGCGCAGAGGTTCGTAAGCAGCTTGTGCCGGGGGCGGCGCGGAAGCGGCGCCGAAGGGCGGCGCTGGCTGCTGTGGAAACACCGCGCCCGTAGACGCTGGAATCCCATTTCCCGCGGCCGGGAAGCCCAAGCTCGCAGGTCCTGGAAAACCGACAGGGGCCGGACGAGCCCCGGCAGCAGGAGGGAGGTGCGGAGGTGGAGCTTGTGGTGGAGGCGTTGGCGCAGAATCGTCGTCCTGCGGCTCTTCTTTCACGCGCGCTGTTGGTGGCGCACTGTTTTCTTGCTTTGGTGCAGGTGGTTGTTGTGGTGGCCCTGGTGGTTGTAGTTGTGGTCCCGCTTGCGCTCGTAGTTCCAAAAGCCCTCTGTTTTCTTTTGGTCGCACCCCGTGCCTGTGGACAGCTATGGCTTTGCCATCGGGGGTTCAGAGCCACACTTTCTGGTTCCCTTCCATGCCGAGCACTGCGGCAGGTCCTTTCCAAGCTGTTCCGGCTGTTTTTGCCTTCGGGGTGTCATCTGCGATGTAATCGACTTCTGTTCCCGAGTCGAGAGGGCCAGTGGTGCCCGCAAGACGGGAGTTGAAGAGATCACGAAGCTCGGAACATGTCTGGATCTGCACAGCGACAGCCTGAGCAGCACGACGGAGAGACAACCTGGCATGAGCGTGGGCAGCGGCGTCTGTTCTGAACGCCTGCAGCTGTGGCGGCCCACACTCATCGATCTGGTCGAAGAAATGGTTGTTTCCGAGAGCGAGGAACTGAGCGGAGAAAAAACACACCTACGAACGAGGCTGTTCTTGGCAGCGCACGCCTGGCATGACGTCCGTCGGCGTCAGAGTGCCACTGCTCAATTCCGTTTTGAAGTTTTCGGCGAGCTTGTATAAAACCATTTTGAGCACGCCGTTGCGGCGCTCTACTAAGCCCGCAGAGGCGGGAGTATGAGGAGGAATCCAAAAATGCCTTGTGCCGTGATGCATCAAGAACGTTTCTACCTCCTTGTTTTGATACTCGCCGCCGTTGTCCGTAAGAACGCTGCGCGGGAGACATCCGTGGACCGACTGCCACCTTGAGAGGGTAGCAAGTGTTCCAGAAGGTTCACGGGTGCACGTATACTCCGCGAGCGACCACTTCGAGAAAGAATCGACCATGTGGTGAAAGATGTACTTGCTTCCGCATCAAAGGAATCAATACACACAAGGTCGTTTACATTTCTCGCAGACATGCCAGAAGTCTTTGGGCGCGCGTGTGGTTTACGGAACTTCTCGCAGATCTTACAACACTTCGTGACTTTTTCGGCGAGCTTTCTGACCTGTGGCGCTGTCTCGGGAAGCAAGGCCTGAGTGATACGTCGCATCAACTGGTCCACGGTCGGGTGCGCGAGCTTGTCGTGCATCCGTCTGAGACCAGCTTCCGTCTGAAGGTCGGCGCGAAGTTGCCCCAGACGCGGCGGAAGAGACACCGCGAAGGCTCTCGGGTGCTCTTGAACGGTCACAGTCTCGAAAGCTGTTGCGTCATTAAGAGGCGCAACATCGCAGTCATGTGCCTCTGTTGCCACCGCGGCAACACTGTTGAACAACATGAGAGGGAACAGGTAATGTCCCGCACTCGAAGTTTTCAGTTGGACAGTGGTGCCTGTGGTTTTCGAGTACATGGTGTCCTTCTCGAAGTCGATCACTGCTTTCAGATTCTTTAGCTGCGGCTTTCCCAACAAGAAAGGCGTGGCCTTTGTCCGTTCGGGGCCAGTGTTCAGCACTTCGAACTCTGTGGTGGCATTCAGGTGTTGGACAGGTACGGTTGCAACGGCTTCCGCCGTCTTCGGGTCGCCACCAGCGAACCGATACTTCGTGTTCGACGGCCTTTCGCTCACGTAGAGCTCGGGGTACTCCTGTTGAAGCAAGGCGTTGAAGTTTTCCAGGCGTTTCTTGCTGACCATGCCCTTGGAGCAACCAGAGTCTATGATGGCCTCGTGGTCACCAATGTCTGCGTGCATGCTGTCTTCTAACACGGTCGCAGGCAAAGCTGCTGCTGTTCCGCCCTTTTCTTCTTCCAGCGTGGTGTCGCGACCGTCGTCGTCGTCGTCGCTGTCGTGCTCAGAGTCGTCTTCGTCTTCGTCGTCGTAACCGCCGCTTCCGCGCTTCTCTGGGGCAAGGCCCAAGCACCAGCACGGCTCGCAGAGGCTCGTGTCCACTGGGGTGCACGGCTCGCACGCGAAGAACGCGCTGCCGCACTCGGCGTGGTACATGCACTTGTACTGCGACATCACTTTGCCACAGCAGCTGACCTGAACGACGCGGCGCGGACAACCGTCGCTGTGGGCAGCCACAGGCGGCACTACGGACGAGGCGCAAGCGTCATCCTTTCCACCAGCCGGGAAGCTCCAGCACGGCGGTCCAGAAGACGATGCCCGGCTGCTGTCCGGCCGGGAAACTCCAGCACAGCGGTCCAGACGAAGGGGCAGCCGTGGACGACGACGCTGGTTGCCTGTTGCCTTTTCCACCGACTGGGAAGCCCGAGCACGGCGGTCCAGACAACGAGGCTGACGACGACGCTGGTTGGCTGCTGCCTTTTCCACTGGCTGGGAAGCCCGAGCACGGCGGTCCAGACGCAGAAGCAGCCATAAACGACCACGCGAGGACTGCGGACGCATCCGGGTCCTGGTGCTGCGTGTAGTTCCAGTCCGTTGCGGCCCAGTCAGGGCTCTCGGACCAACCGCCAATCCAGCTTTCCCACTCGTCGGCGGCGAAAGCGAATGACGATTTTCCTTTTGCTTGGCTCTTCCCTGCCTGGGATTTGCCCTTGCTCTTGTTGCTTTTGGTTTTGCTCGTCGCGAGCTTCGGCTGTCCGCTCGAGTAGCCCTTGGACCAGCTTCCTTTGCCTTTTTCCCAAAGGCGTTTTGCCAGTCTTGCCCTTGTCAATGCCCTTGCCTTTTCCTTCCGGTGGGTGCGGGCATTTGTCGACCCAGTGGCTTGAACTGCCACGCCGCAAACAGCCTTTTTGGCCGTAGTTTGCTTCTTCTGTCCAACCAGTTTCCTGCCAGCTCTGTTCGTCCCAGTCTTGTTCAAAGCCCTCTGAAGGCCAGTCTTCCCAGGCTTCGTAGCCTTGGTGCTCCGCCGTTTTGGCTAAAGGGCTGCCTCCTAGTACTTTAAGGATCGCACTCTTGGTCTTAGCTAAAGTCAGAGTGGCGTCCAAGTCGAGTCTCGTCGACAAGTTGTTCAGTTGTTGTTGCGTGAGTTGTGCGTTGATGATCAAAATCAACGATTTCACAAAACCCTCTAAGACAACGAACCTATCCTGGTCTACTTCCTGTAGCAGGCGGAACGACTCGTTCACGTAGTCCTCTACTTTCTGGTTACCCCGTTTCAACTCCAGCCAGGAAGCAAAACGGATGATCTTAGCTACGTCGTCTTTTGTTCTGTTTCCTGTTTGCATGAACTCTACCAAGTAATCGAAACCTAACTTCCCAGTTGCTCCGGTTTCGCCTACAGGGTCGCTACTAAGACGGCTCATGTCTAACAGCTTGGCTTGGTTTTTAAACGTGTTGTTCGCAGAAAAACCTCTGGACTTTACGTGGGGGCCGATAGTCGTAGCTTTCAGCTCGGTGCTCAGATGCCATGCTTGCAGGTCTTCTTCATAGCTTCCCCAGCTTTGCGATGGACCGGCTATTGGGCAGGCTTTCGCACCAGATCCCTCGAAGATGGCGGATGTCATGGCCGATGGCGATCTGCCGATCTGGGACCCCCGCGCGCGCTAGTCCGTGGAGCCGTAGCTCCGCTACCAACTATGTCGATCTCGGATCGGTTCGTCGATCGAGGATCGCATCTTTTCCCGGAAGGGCGCCCTGGCTCAAGGGCCCTAAACGGCAGCGGGGCGCAAGAGCATCAGGAAAGATGGGGGGCAAGGAGAAACAAGGCGAGAAGGATGAAGCGAGAGGTGACACATCTAAATGGTGAAGGGCATACGGTTGACATATTGGGCCACGAAGCGCTGTCCTGGAAGGCGCGACGTATGCGGACCCTACCACTGGAGCCTTCGGTGGAGCTCCCTATGGGGCCACGAACCGCGTGAGGGGATGACGATGATGATGGGGAGGCTGATGAACGGGAGGAAGGGCGTGGGCGCTGTCTGTTCAAAACGAAGACCCAACACCACATAATGGTTGAGAATAAAAGATGCGGGGCGAAGGGGATTGGGGCCAGGGCCAAGGGGCGCCAGAGCAAAGGAGGGGGGCTGGGTTCAGAGCCAGGGCGAAAAGGACGGGGGCAAGGGGGCCAGGGGAAGCAGGCCAGAGCCAGGGGGGCGACGACGACTCCCCCCCCCCAAAAAAAAAAGAAGTCAAGGGCTAAGGGGGGGGGCGAGGGGGCCAGGGGAAGCAGGCCAGAGCCAGGGGGGCGACGACGAACCACGAAAATCAAAGGTCTGGGGCGAAGGGGGCTGGGGCCAAGGCCAGGGGGCGCCAGAGCCAAGGAGGGGGGCTGGGTTCAGGGCCAGGGCAGGAGGACGGGGGCGAGGGGGGCCAGGGGAAGCAGGCCGGAGCCATGGGGACGACGACGAACCACGAACATAAAGGGTCCGGGGCAAGGGGGGCTGGGGCCAGGGCCAGGGTGCGCCAGAGCCACAGAGGGAGGCTGGGTTCAGGGCCAGGGCAGGCGGACTGGGGTTCGGACCAGGAGCCAGAGGTCCGGATTGGGGCGCGGAGGCCAGGGGATGGGGGGCAGCGAGACGACGACGAAGATGGGGGGCCAGAACCAGGGGGACGACGACGAGCCACGAAAATGAAGACGTCCGAGCTCTATAGGAACACAACTGCGCAATAGAATGAAGGGTTCAGGGCGGAGGGGGCGGCGCGGCGCCAGAACAGCGGAGTCGGGGCCGAGGGGGCGCGCCAGCGGGCGGGCGGGGGGGCGCGGAAGAGGCGCGCGGGGCGCGGGGGGGCGGCGCCGCGCCGACATAAAAAGAGCCAGGGCGGAAGGGGCGCTCGGGCCGGCGGGCGGGGGGGCGCAGGGAGGGGCGCGCGGGGCGGGAGCGGGGCGGTGCAGCGCCGGAAAAGAAGAGACGGCGGGGCGGAAGGGGCGCGCTGGCCGGCGGGCGGGGCGATGAGGAGGCGCGCGCGGAATTGGCTGGGGGCGGCGCCGTGCCGAAATGAAAGCGGCCGGGGCGGAGGAGGCTGCGCCGCGCAGGGCGGGGGCGGAGGGGGCGCGCTGGCTGATGGACGGGGGGCGCAGAGGGTCAAGAGCAAGGGAAGCGCGCGCTGGCTGACGGGTGGGGGGGAGGGAAGATGCGCGCGGGATGGGGGGGCGGTGCCGCGCCGAAAATCAAGGTGTCGGGGCGGGGGAAGCGCTTTGGCTGGCAGGCAGGGGGGCGCGGCCAGGGCGCGCGGGATGCGAGCGGGGCGGAGCTGTGACGCAGTTAAACGGTCGGGGCGGAGGGGGCGCGCTGGCTGGCGGGTGAGACGATGGAGGTGGCGCCAGGGATGGGCGGGGGCAGCGCCGCGCCGAAATAAACAAACATCGGGGCGGAGGGGGCGCGCTGGCTGGCGATCGGGGCGACGCAGAGGGGGCTTCCCGGGTGGGGGGCGCGGCGCCGCGCCGAGGTGGGGGCGACGCCGACGAGGCGCGCAGGGGGAAGGGGGGGGGGCGCGCCGAAAAAAAAATATGTCGGGGCAGAGGGGGCGCGCTGGCTGGCGGCCATGGCGATGCGGAGGTGAGGCGCAGGATCAGGTGGGGGGCGGCGCCGCGCCGAAATGAAATCATCGAGCCCCGGACACACCGCGCAAGGGAATATTGACAAACTCAAGGCGGAGGGGGCGCCCCAGCTGGCGGGCGGGGCTACGCAGAGGTTTTCCGGGGGGCGCGGTGCCGCGCCGAGGGGTCGGGGCGGAACGGGCGCGCTGGCCGGCGGGCAGGGAAACGCCCGCGCGGGGCGGGGGGGGGGCGCCGACACAGAAAAGCCGGGGCGGGGGGGGGGGCTGGCTGGCGGGCGGTCGGGGCGACGCGGAAGCGGAGCGCGGGATGGGGGGGGCAGTGCCGGAACTCTAGACGCCCTGCGCAAGAGAATGAAACTGTCGGGCGGAGGGGGCGCGCTGGCTGGCGGGCGGGCGGGGCGTGGAAGGGGGCGCGCGGGATGGGGGGGGGGGCGCGCCGAAATGAAAGAATCGGAGCGGAGGGGGCGCGGTGGCTAGCGGGCGGGGGGGGGGGCGCGCGCCGCGGAGGGGGCGCGTGGGACGGGGGGGGCGCGCGCGACAAAATTGGAGCGACGGGGGCGCGCTGCGCGCGGGCGGGGGGGGGCGGCAGCGCAGGCGCAGGGGGGCGGCGCGTGCCCAAATATAAAGGAGGGGCCGGAAGGGGGCGCGCTGGCCGGCAGGCCGGGCCGGGGAGATGCGGAGGGGGCGCGCGGGATGGGAGAGATGTGCCGCGCCGAAATGAAAATGTCGGGCCGGGGGGGGCGCGCTGGCGGGCGCGCGGAGTGGCGCGGGGGGGGGGCGCGCGGGATCACGGGGGGGCGTGCCGAAATAGAAAAGGCGCGCTGGCTGGCGGGCGGAGGGGGCGCGGAATGGGGCCCGCGGGCTGGGGGGGGGGGCGCCGCGCCGAAAACAGAAAAGGCCGGGGCGGAGGGGGCGCGCTGGCTGGCGGGCGGGGGGGGGCTGGAAGGGGCGCGCGGGGTGGTGGGGGGGGCGCCGAAATAAACGAATCGCGGCGGAGGGGACGCGCGCTGGCTGGCGGGTGGGGGGCGTGCGGGGGGGGGGCGCGTGGGATGGGGGAAATGCGCCGCGCCGATATGAAAAAGGTCGGGGCGGAAGGGCCGCGCTGGCTGGTAGGTGGGGGGGCTTGGAGGGGGCGCGCGGGGTGGGGGGGGCGTGCCGAAGTTAAAAAATCCGGACGGAGGGGGCGCGCTGGCTGGCAGATGGAAGGGGCGCGGAAGGGGCGCGCGCGATATGGGGGGGGCGTGCCGGAATACAGAGGTCGGGGCGGAGGGAGCGCGCCGGCTAGCGGGCGGGGGGGATCCGGGGGGCGCGCTGGCGGGTGGGAGGGATGCGGGGGGGGCGCGTGGGATGGGGGGGGTGCCGCGCCGAAATAAAAAAAGGCTGGGCGGAGGGGGGGGGGCGCGGAAGGGGCGCGCAGGATGGGGGGGGCGCCGCGCCGAAATAGAAAAGTCGGGGCGGGGGGGCGCGCTGGCTGGTGGGTGGGGGGCGGGGGGATGGCGGTCCGGGACAGGGGGGGGCGCGCCGAAATGAGGGGGCGCGATGGCTGGCGGGAGGGGGGGGGCGCGGAGGAGGCGCGTGGGATGAAGGGGGTGGGGGGGGCGAAATAAAAAGGTCGGGGCGGAGGGGGCGCGCAGGCTGGCGCGTGGGGGATGGGGCGGGGGAGATGGGGGCGCGCTGGGGGCGCGCTGGACGGTGGAATGGGTGGGTGATGGAGGGGGTGCCGTGTCGAAATAAAGTGGTCGGAGCTCTGGACCCCCTGTGCAAGATAATAAAATAAGAGTCGCAGTGGCACTGATGCACACCGCGTGGGGCCACGCAGCTGCCGACATGATGCACGCCGCGTGAAACCACGCAGCTGCCGGGATGCCAGACGCGGCCCAGGTAGTCCAGCGTGCGCGGGCTCGCCAAACTCCGCGATGCCAAACTCCGCGATGCCGGCCTGCTCCCTTCAAGCTAGCGCGCGGCCCCCGCCACGGGGCGCGCCGCGCAGACCTCGGTCGGGGCGAGTCGGCCAGCTCCGCTACCATCAAGCAGCGGGCCGCCGCCCGCCGGGAGCTTTGAGGCGTTCTGCAACCGTAGTCTCAAGAGCTCTGTCAACCGAGATGTAACGTCTGAGTGGGCGAGAGAATGCAGCGGCAACAGACAGGCTAAATGGGGGGTGACTGCTGGGGCAGGCCAACATCCTCTTTGTCCTCGTCATCATCGCCACCACCACAAGCCGCATCCTCATCCTCATCATCATCACCATCATCATCATCACCAACAGCATCATCATCAGCATCATCATCATCAGCATCATCATCAGCATCACCATCGTCATCATCACCATCATCGGCATCATCATTATCATCATCATCATCATCATCAGCAGCATCGAAATCATGGTCAGCAAGATCCTCATCATCAGCATCAGACGTATAATCATCATCAACAACATCACCATGATCATCATGATAAACAGCATCATCATCGTCATCAGCATCACCATCATCACCGTCGTCGTCCTACGCACCATCATCAGCATCAGCATCAGCATCATCATCATCAGCACCATCCTCATTGTCTTTGTCGTCAGAACCATCATAATCAGCAGAATCAGCATCATCATCGTCATCATTATCATCGTAATCATCCTTATCCGCCTCCTCATCCTCATCCTCATCCCCATCCCCACCCTCGTCATCATCCTCGTCCTCATCCTCCTCATCATCCTCAGCATCCTCATCCTCGTCATCAGCATCACCATCATCATTATCATCAACATCATCGCCATCACCATGTGCATCAGCATCGCCATCATCATCAGCATCATCACCATCACCATCATCATCATCAGCATCATCATCACCATCATCATCAGAAGCATCATCAACATCATCAACATCATCAGTACCCTCAACCCTACGCATCCTCATCTGCATCCCCATCCCCATCCTCATCCTCAGCCTCATAAGCATCATCAGCAGCATCATCAGCAGCAGCATCATCATACTCGTCGTCGGCATCATCATCATCATCACCATCATCATCATTATCATAATAATCATCCTCATCATCATGATCAGCATCATCATCCTCTGCATCATCATCAGCATCATCATTCTTACCACTGGCATCATCATCAGCATCAGCAGCATTATCATCATCACTATCATCCATCATCATCATCATCAGCCCAATCATCATCGTCATCGTCATCATGACCAGAACCATGACCATCACCATCACCACCAGCATCAACATCATCATCAGCATCACCACCATCATCATCATCAGCATCATCATGCTCATCCTCATCCCCATCCCCATCCCCTTTCTCATCCTCATCCCAAAACACATCCTCGTCTCCATCCTCATCATTATCCTCATCATCATCATCATGCTCCTCATCCTCTTTATCATCACCCTCAGCATCCTCATCGTCATCATCAGCATCATCATGATCAGCATCGACATCATCGTCATCATCATCATCATCATCATCATCAGCACAAGCATCATCATGATCGGCATCATGATGATCATCATCAGAATCATCATACTCATGCAAAGTCATTATCAACATGAGCATCAGCATCAACATCAACATCAGTATCAGCATCATCATCACTTCCGTCATCATCATCAGCACCATCATCATCTTCCTCATCATCAGCATCATCATGATCCTCATTCTCATCATCAGCATCATCATGTTCATCAACAGCACCATCATCACCATCATCATCATCAGCATTATCATAATCATCATCAGCAGCATCGTCATCACCATCAGCATCGTCATCACCATCATCATCATCACCATCACCATCACCATCACCATCACCATCACCATCACCATCACCATCACCATCATCATCATCATCATCATCATCATCATCACCATCACCATCACCATCACCATCACCATCACCATCACCATCATCATCATCATCATCATACTCATCATCATCATCATCATCATCATCATCATCATCATCATCATCATCATCATCATCATCATCATCGTCCTCGTCCTCCTCCCCATCCCCTTCCCCGAGACTGACACCCCACTGCCCCTGCCTCTTCCCCTTCCCCCCCCCCCCCTGGTCCCCTCCTCCCCGTGCTCCTTCCCGCTTCCTCGCCGCAGCCCCATCGGCGGGGCAGGGGCGGCCGGCTGCTGGTCTGCACTTCGGCCGCCCGCCGTCGGCTTCAGCGCGGCCCCCGTGACGCCGCCCCGGGCCTCCCGCGGCGGGGACCCGCCAGAAGCCCGGGCAAGACTTATATCCATATCCAGAGCGTCGTGGACTTTTTGGGAAGAGGTGCCGCAACGCCGAAGCGCACTTGATATGGATGAAATCAAGCCTCTTGGGGCCAGATTTGTATCCATATCCAGTGCGTCTACGGTTTCTGGGGAAGAGAGCCCCAGAATCCAAGACGCACTGGATGTGGATATAACTATTGCCTGCAAAGGAGGACGGTGAGGAAGATCGGCGGCGCGACGACGGAAGAGTGAAAGAGGGCAGGCATTCTCAAAGGCGGCGGGGCTTCTCAGGCGCATAGGGTTTGGAAAACAGCTGGGAAACAGCCGGGAAACAATTGAGAAAACATGCTGGAAACCGGCTGGGAATCCCAGGGGCTTGAAAACAGTTGGGAAGCAGCCTGGACATCAGTTGCGAAAACATGTGGAAAACTGGCTGGGGCTTCCAAGGGCTGAGAAAACAGCTGGGGAAACAATTGGAGAAACAACTGGTAAAGTATCCTGGCGATGGGCCAAACCATATGAAACTGCGGGTACCGCCAGGCAAGTGAGAAGAAGCAGGGGGGAGGAGTGAGGGGCGTGCTGACATGGTGCGTGTGCGCCATGCGGACCCTGTCGGTGGGGCCTTCGGTGGAGCTTACTATGGGGCAATCGGTTGGGGGCATGCCATGCGGACCCTGCCGCTGGGGCCTTCGGTGAAGCTCCCTCTGGGCCACGCAACGTGTGAAGGGTGTGAAGAGTTGGGTGCAGGTACGCCAGAAAGACCCTGCCGCTGGGGCATTCGGTGCAGCTCACCTCGGGACCGACGAAGCGCGTGAGGGGTGTGCCGAGTCGGATTCGGGTATGCCACGAGGACCCTGCCGCTGGGGCCTTCGGTGGAGCTCTCCATGGGGCCACAAACCGTGCGAGTGGTGTGCCGACTCGTGCGCGGGCACGCCATGCGGACCCCGCCGCTGGGCAGTTCAGTGCAGCTCTCTATGGGGCCACGAAACGTGTGAGGGGTGTGCCGAATCGGGCGCGGGTATGCCATGCGGACCTTGCCGCTGGGGTCTTCGGTGGAGCTCCCCATGGGGCCACGCAACGTGTGAGGGGTGTGCCGAATCGGGCGCGGGTATGCCATACGAACCCTGCCGCTGGGGCCTTCGATTGACTTCCTATGGGGCCACGAACCGTGTGAGGGGTGTGGCGACTCGGGCACGGGCACGCCATGCGGACCCTGCCGCTGGGACCTTCGGTGTAGCTTTCTTTGGGGCCACGCAGCGTGACGGGTGTGCCGAACTGGGTACGGACCCTACCGCCGGGGCCTGCAGTGGAGCTGGCAAGGAGGGGTGAGGAAAGGAGAGGGACGTGGGGCGCTGCCGCTGCGAGACGAGGACCCAACACCACAGGATGGTTGGGATATCCGCCGGCCCCCTTGTGGGGCCACCAGGCTGTAGGCCGAAGGTTCGCAGTTTCCTGTACCAGTTGCAGCTTCCAGTGTCCACTGCTACAGTTCTGCTTCTTGCTGCTTACTGCTCCTTGTTGATGAACCGCGCGAGGAGGGGAGGCCCAAAACGGACATTTTACCACGCCCTGAGCGTGTTGTCTGAATTGCTGGGGTGGGTAATAATTAACACCCCTCACGCAGATCGGCGGAGTCAGGGTCCGAAAACAAAAAGGATTTGCCACATTCCTGAAATTCGATGGCACCCCAGCAGATCAGCGGGGTCAGGGTCCAAAAACACAAAGGATATGCCACATTTTTGAAATTCGGTAGCACCCGTGACGCAGATCGGCAGGGTCAGGGTCCAAAAACACAAGGGATTTGCCACAGTTCTAACATTCGGTTGCACCCCTCACGCAGATCGGCAGGGTCAGAGTCCAAAAACACAAGGGATTTGCCACGTGTCTGACATTCGGTGGCATCCCTCATGCAGATCGGCGGGGTCAGGGTCCAAAAACACAAGGGATTTGCCAAATGTTTGAAATTCAATAGCACCCGTGACGCAGATCAGCGGTGTCAGGGTCCAAAAACACAAAGGATTTGCCACATTTCTACAATTCGGCGGCACCCCTCATGCAGATCCCCACATTTCTGACATTCGGTGGCACCCGTGACGCGGATCCGTAGGGTCAGGGTCCAAAAACACAAGGGATTTGCCACATGTCTGAAATTCGGTGGCACCCGTGACGCAGATCTGCAGGGTCAGGGTCGAAAAACAAACAGGTCCCGACACTGCTTCACGGCGGCGCCCAGACCTCATGATTTAGCTTGTGCATCTCCCATTATCCGAGACAGGGGGCCGGCGGCATGGGGCGAAGCCATTACGGATAACTCGGGCCACCAAGGATCACGAACAGAGCTGGGAAAGCAGCTCAGGATCCCAAGGGCTGCGACAGCAGCTATCAAACATTGGGAAAGCAGCTCTTCACTTCCCCCTTCTGGGCGCGGCTTCGACCGGAGGACGCCTAGGCAAAACTCCACTGCGGCAATTTCATCCGTGGCGACATCGGCGGTGGTCGCTGGCACCGCACCGGGCTTTCGGCCCTGAACGGACGGGGGATGCTGAGGGCGAACGGCGCCCAGAATAATAATAAGAAGAATACGATGAAGACAAGCAATGAAAGAAAGACGAAGGAGAATAAGAAGAAGGATGGTAAGAACAACGATAAGAATAAACAGAAGATGAAGAAGATAAAATAATACAAATCACACCATGAAACAAAGAAGGATAACGGCAATTGGAATAATAAGGAGAAGCAGGAGAAGAGCTAGTGCACGCGTCGGCACCCAGCTGCAATGCATCAGATAGCAAGCTGGTTTTAGTAAAGGCGACAGAAGCGATCCCGTTCGAGCTGCAAATCTCCGCGGGAAGGAATGCACGGTTTTCTTTTGTTGGTGTCTCTCTCTCTCTCTCTTTCATGTTTCCCCTTCTCTCTCTGTCTCTCTCGTTCTCTCTCTCGCTCTCTCTCTCTCTCTCTACATCTCTCTCAGTCTCTCCCTCTCTCTCTCTCTCCCCCTCTCTCTCTCTCTCCTTGTCTCTGTCTCTCTCTCTCTCTCTCTCTCTCTACGTATCTCTCTATTTCTCTCTCTTTCTCTCTCTCCCTTTCCCTCTCTGCAAAAGCATGTTATTCCCGACGGAAGCCGCAATCGGCACAATGCGTGCCGTGGCCCATTAGGTTTCACTCAACACCGGGCCCGAATCTGCTGCTCAATGTGCCACTGTCCCTCCTACCTGCGGCTCCGCGTTACAAAACACGAAGGCGAATTGGCTGATCAAGCCGCTCGTTCGCGGTGCTCAAAATCTACGCCCGCACCTACAGAGATGCGTCCTGGCAAATACGTTGAGGCAGATCCTGCTGTGGCGACTTGGTCCCTTCGGGAGCCCAAGAGCGAAGTCAATGTATATGTTATATGCATATGTGTACATTACGTATGTATGTAACTTTGTGTATATACATATACCTATAGATGTATGAGAACAGTCGCGCGCGCTTCGCGCGCGCTCACATTCTAACTAGGCTTGATGGGCGAACGGATGGAATATCATCCTTGTCGTTTCTTGCATCCAAAGACTCTCTTGGAGGCCCTACGCAAGCCCCGGAATCGTATAGAAGAGGAACTACGGAAACGCAAAAATCATTAATTGCCACTCGGTGTTCAAAGATTTGGGGCACTCGAATGCTTCCTGGGTTTTTTCTTGGGGCCTTGAATGTGGGCTGTTGTGCAAGAGTAGACAGGGGGGCGAATTTGGAAAAAAAGAATGGTGGGATTCCCCATTTTTATCAAGTTGTAATACCTGGGTTGTAAGTTCGACGTTTTTGCATGCAGGCCACGGTTTGTTGGGATGCCACTCGGGGTCTTCGTGCAAAAAATGAGGAAGGGGTGGGTTTGAAACAAATCTACAAATCCACTGCTTCAACTCATGGGGCCATGGGATCTCGATGTGTAAGATAGTTTCCAGGGCAGCCATGAGGACACGAAGACAACCCAAGAGAGTGCCAAGACCGCGTCAGAGAGTCCAACAACATTCCTGAAACACTTTTGCATGTGACCGAGAATCCTTGATGGGGCTCGAGGAAGAGGATGAACAGGAGTCCCAGCTTGAAACAATTTGAGCTCTGGAATTCTTTTTTTCAAAATTCCTCGGTCTTGGAACGTTGAAAGCGGGAAAACGTGAGAAGGCGAAAAACGTTTACAAAAACCACTGGGAAACAACGATGTTACCCTCTTCGGGCTCTCTCGGGACGGCTCTCGAAGCTAAGCCTCGTCGGGGATTTGTGGGAAGCCTCTTGGGGTGTGATAGGGGGCCTCTGGGGTCCCGGAGTCCTCTCGGAAATCTCTGGAGGCCTCCTGCTCCCGGCTCTTGGGTTCCTGTTCTCGGGTGGTCTGGAGCTGTCCTGGGCGCCCCTTCGGCAGCTTTGGGGCCGTCTTGGCCCGTCTCCGGGCCGTCTTTAGGCCGTCATGGGGGCCTCTTGGGCGGTCTCGGGGCGGTCTGGGGGGCCTCGTCGGCCGTCCTGGAGCGTTGGAAGCATGAAATGGTGAGAAGGTCAAGAACCTTCTTAAATAACCATGACAATTAGCGATTTTAGATTCCCCAGCCGCTCTCTGGAGACCTCTCGGAGCTCCCTTGAAGTTTTTGGGAGGCCTTTTCGGGAACCTGGAGAGCCGCCCGAAAACTATCCTCGGTTGCCTGGGAGCGTCTTGGTTGTTTGTGCTACGTTTTGGCGGTTTCTTGGGATCGTTTTGGGCTGTTTTGGGGCTGTCTGGGGGTGTCTTTGGGAGGCCGGGAAGCGCGGTACTGGGAGTGTAAGCGAGATGTGAGCGAGGCGGAGGACGCCCCGGGAGGGGGCCCAGCGTATTTGTTTATAGTATCGTATATTATATGATATCATATATGTGTATACGTACGAATTAGAACCATCGCGCGCTTCGCGCGCGCTCAAGTCCTAGCTAAGCTTGATGGGCGAAAGCATCGCATATCATCCTTGCCGCTTCTTGCACCCAGGGATTCTCTTGCAGGCCCCGCGCAAGCCTCAGAATCGCATCGACGGGGAACTGCGGAAACGCAAATCATTAACTGCCACTAGGTGTTCAACGATTTTGGGCCCTCGAAAGCTTGCTGGGTTCAATTCTGAGCTTTCCTTGTGGTCTGTTGTGCCAAAAAAGATAGGGGCGAATTGGAAACAAATACGGAATGGTGGGATTTTCCTTTTTTCAAGTTGTAGTGCCTGGGCTGTGGGAAAGACGTTTTCTGCACGCAGGCCACGGTATGTTGGGATGCGTCTCGGGGTCTTCGTGTAAAAATAAGCAAGGGGTGAGTTTGAAAAAGGAATTCTGCAACTCCACTGCTTCAACTCATGGGGCCATGGGATCCCGATGTGTACGATAGTTTCCGGGCCAGCCAAGTGGACACGAAGACGACCCAAGAGAGTTCAACAGCATTCCTGAAACACTTTTGCATGTGACCCCGAAGCTTTGATGGGGCTCGAGAGAGAGGATGGACAGGAGTCCCAGCTTGAAAAAAAGGGAACTGTGGAATTCCTTTGTTCCCCAAATTCCTCGGTCTTGGAGCGTTGGAATTGGGAAAACGTGAAGAAGCGAAAAACGTTTACAACAACTACTGGGAAGCAGCGATGTTACCCTCTTCGGGTTCTCTCGGGACGGCTCTCGAAGCTCTCTTGGGCTGTTTCGAGGGCCTCGTCGGGGACTTTTTGGGGGCCTCTCAAGGGTTTGGGGTGTGTTCGGGGTCTCTGGAAAATCCCAGAGTCCTCTCGGAGGTCTCTGGAGGCCTCCTGCTCCCGGCTCTTGGGCTCATCTGGGGGGGAGGGCATTTTCTGGCTGCGGCGGCGGCCCTAGTGGCGGACGCGCAATTTCGAGCATACCTTTCGGCCTTCTGGCTATGATCAAGTGTGGGATCTGTTCTTATCACTATGACAACTGAGATGTCTCCAACTGGAGACTTGCTTGTCGCATGTATTGTTCCTGGGGAGGTACATCCTTGAACTTGCTCAGGATTCCTCAAGCACTGCTCTGGTTTGGCACACCGCCAGATGTGGTGCACCCTTCGGGGTAACAATTGAGACGCCTGCACATTACTGGTTGTGTCTATTGTGTCGGGCGCCTGACTGCACCGCGCGGCGGGGCGGCGCGAAGGGACGTCGCGCTGCGGAGCTGTCCTGGGCGCCTCTCCGGCAGTCTTGGGACCGTTTTGGCCTGTCTTGGGGCCGTCTTGGGGGCCTCTTGGGCGGTCTCGGGGCGGTCTTGGGGGCCTCGTCGGCCGTCTTGGAGCGTTGGAAGCATGAAAAGGTGAGCAGGCCAAAAACCTTTTAAACAACCATGACAATCAACGATTTTAGGTTCTCCGGGAGCTCTCGGGAGGCCTCTCGGAGGTCTTTTGGAGGCCTCCTGGGAGCCTGGAGAGCCGCCCGAAAGCGATCCTGGATTGCTTGGGAGCGTCTTGGGCAATTTTTTGGGTTTCCTGGGGTCGTCTTGGGCTGTCTTTGGGCTGTCTTTGGGCTGTCTTTAGGAGGTCGGGAAGCGCGGTACCAGGAGCGTTCCGCAGATGTTCCGGGAAGGTGTGGGACCCCCGGGAGGGGGCCCGCATGTGTTGAATTTGTCTTCAAAAGGGAATAGATGGGAAAGAAGGGATCTCTGAAATTCTTGTCTATGTTTAATTCCTCTGTCTTGGAGCGTTGGAAGCCGCAAAACGTGAGAAGGCGAACAAAGTCTACTATAACCACTGAAAAAAAACAATGTCTTTACCCACTTCGGGTTCTCTCGGGACGACTCTCGAAGCTCTCCTGGGCTTTTTCTATATTCCCCCCCCCCACACCGACTGCGAATGTCCACTGCACTGCGCTGACGATGGTCTACCTCCTGGATGCATGCACTGCTCCGCACGTATTCACCACCATTGCAAGACCTTACCTTGCTCCAGAGATGCTGCCCGTCGCTAAACATAACAATCTCACACACAATGATGCCGGGAGCTCGGCAAGTATGATGAGGAAACACAAGAGCGAGGTATTTAACCGTCACGCTCTTTGTCACACACTGAATGGCACACATATTCGCTCTTAACATTGACCGACACGGCGAGAAACACCGCTTGGGCGGACTGTTTCGGCCATTGTATCGAAGTTCGGCCAGAGTCGTCATAGTGAATCGGTCGCCGCTGCAGTTCGCGGATAGTACCCGAACGCATGCCTGGGGGGGGAGGGGGGGCCCATTTCACAGCTTGCATGCCTTGGGGGGGAGGGTGGCGCGGCACGATCAAGCGCCCGCGCGCGCTGCGGCGGCGGCCCTGGCGCCTCACAGGCCACGAAGGTCCGTCCCCGGCGTCACCACCTGCGAAGGCCGCGCTGCGGGGCCACCGCTGGGCGGCCGAGGCACCGGGCCCTGGAGCTGCACGTGGCCGTCCGCCGCTGCGGGCCGCGCCGCGCCGCCTGCGAGGGCGGCCGCCTGGGCGGCACTCCGCGAGATCTGCTCCTGGGCCAGCACCTGGCCGCTGGCGGCCTATGGCGGCAGGGGTGCCGTAGCGCGACGGCCGCCGCGGACCAGGGGGCGCGCGCCGGCACAGCAGTAGGTCCTGGAGGACGACCCGCACAACTCCGCGGCCGCGGTCCTGGCCGTCGCGCGGCCGCTCCAGGTCGAGCCGCAGGCGCGCACCCTAAACCCTAAACCCTAAACCCTAAACCCTAAACCCACCCTAAACCCTAAACCCTAAACCCTAAACCCCTAAAGTGGAGGCGCTTGGGGTACTGCGGGTGAGCGGAGTCGGAGCCCTCCTGCAGGAAAGAAATGTACGCCTGCTGCGCCCAGCAGACGAACTCTTCCACGTGCTACGGCCGCACGGCAGACAGGAGCCCACCCTGGGCGTCCACGTACTTCGTGAACGCGAAGGTTTCGAGCCTCACTTCGTAGGTCGGGGTCAAGAGGTCGACCCAGGCCACGGGCTCCGCCTCGGCGCCCAGGTCCTCCCACTTCTCGTCCAGCGAGGAGGCCTCGGGGCTCACGTCTGTTGACGCCTGACCGGAGGCCTCGGCCGTGGAGTCCGCAGGGGCGGCCGGGAGCCTGACGAGTGCTGTACAGGAGCTCTGCGGGCCGCTCGCTCTCTCGTCACGCCGCGTCCTCTCCGACACGCTGCCCCTCAGCATCGGGGCGGTGTCCGTGAACTCGCGGATGCCGATGAAGTGTGCGGTCTGCCCCTCCCGATTGACGAAGCGCACGCAGAACATCTCGACCTCGAGGGTCACGCTGGAGCTGTCCTTCATGGAGACGTGGAACGCCGCGCTGAGCCCAACCGAATCCTCGGGGCTGAGCCCAACCGAATCCTCGATCGGAAGCAAGACCTTGCTGATCTGCTCGGAGAACTTCTCGCGGTTGTGCCGGGACGCCAGGAACTGCCTAAAGTCCTCGCCCAGGATGGGGCGCAGTGGGTTCAGCAGGAGCATGCCCACCAGCTCGGAGGACCCGTCCTGCAGTCGGAAGTCGCTGTCGAGCTCCACGACGGCGTCGCAGACGCCCCGCAGCACCGAGCGCGCAGCCTTCAGCTCGTTTCTCGAGATGTTAGCTTCCATGTCGTACTGCACGACCAAGTAGACTGACTGATGAACGATCGTTAGTAAAATGGAGAAGATGCAATTGGCCACCAGCACCTGAGTAACCCTCTGCGTCCGGTCTGGCAGAAACTCTTCAACAAAACTTTCGGTGCCGAAATAGATGGTGCTGCAGATTGACAAAGATACGCTCCATAGACATGTGACGTTCAAACGGAAATTCATGCTGAACAAGCAGAGCACCAAAGTAGCACCGAAGGGTAACAGAGATGAGGAGGCCTCAACACCCGAGGCAAGAGGCGATACCCACAGGACAACCAATGCCATCATAAATGAAAACCATAGATCTAATGTTCGTAACGTCAGACTTTGAGGAAACGCCCAAAGAAAGAGAACGATGCAAAAACCCCACAAACTGGCACATGTCCTGTACCCAGGAATTCGGGCGTGAGACACCAATGGTAGTCCTACAGAGACCGAGTCCAAGAGCGCCTGCAACGGCCACGCAGCAATATGGGATCGAGGCACGCGCGTGAACCAGCCGCTTCGTTTGCAACTCCTTGGCCACCTGCCTCGTGGAGGGGTGGTCCACTGTGCCAGCCAGGAACTGCTCCAAGCGTCTTCGCAGTCCGAACAGCTGGCCGAAGCACGAGGCCAAGGATGATCGCTGCGACCTCTGCCCCATTTGCCCGGCCACGCGGACGAGCAGAACGCACCCGCCCAACACGAACCAGGTGACGCACATAGCAATAAACACCCTCCTCTGGACTCCCGTTTCCACATCCTTGTGGGCGGCGGCCTCCATGGTCGACGCGTGCGCCGCGGTGCTCACCAGCGCCAGGCTCGGCAGCGGCCCCAGAGAGAATACACCTGCGCCGCTTGAGCCAAAATGGCTACGGAAGCTCTCCTGGGCTGTTTGGGGGGCTTTGTCGGCGCATATTTTTGGGGGCATCTCAGGAGTCTGGGGTGTGTTGAAGGCCTCTGGGAGGTCCCGGAGTCCTCTCGGAGGTCTCTGGCGGCCTCCTGCTCCAGCTCTTGGGCTCACCTGGGGTTTATTCTTGGGTGCTTTGGAGATGTCCTGGGCGCTTATCCGGAAGTCTTGGGACCGTCTTGGCCCGTCTTGGGGCCGTCTTAGGGGCCTCTTGGGCGCTCTTGGGGCGGTCTTGTGGGCATCTTCGGCCGTCTTGAAGCGTTGGAAGCATGAAATTGTGAGAAGACCAAAAACCTTGCAAAAAGCAAACAAAATATCCCAGCAGAGCAACCTAACAGCGATGTGTAGGAGCATATCTGGAAGCATTCCCCTTAAGATTCAGATGAGAATCCAGTTGTAGAATTCTGCTGTTCTCGCAGTCGTAGTCGCATTCGCGATGACAGTCGCAGTGGCAACGGCAGTCGCAGTCACAGCCTCAGCCTCAGCCTGCCTCAGCCTCAGCCTCAGCCTGCCTCAGCCTCAGCCTGCCTCAGCCTCAGCCTCAGCCTGCTTCAGCCTCAGCCTCAGTCTGCCTTCAGCCTCGGCCTCAGCCTCAGCCTGCCTCAGCCTCAGCCTGCATCAGCCTCAGCCTCAGCCTCAGCCTGCCTCAGCATCAGCCTGCCTCAGCCTCAGCCTCAGCCTGCCTCAGCCTCAGCCTCAGCCTGCTTCAGCCTCAGCCTCAGTCTGCCTTCAGCCTCGGCCTCAGCCTCAGCCTGCCTCAGCCTCAGCCTGCCTCAGCCTCAGCATCAGCCTGCCTCAGCATTCAAAATGTGGCCCGGGAATGGAGTTCTGGGAACTCGAAGAACACGAAGTGGCCTACAGTTGGCTCCGGGCATTCAAAATCATGCCCAGGAATGGAGTTCTGGGAACTCGAAGACCACGAAGTGGCCTACAGTTGGCTCCGGGTATTCAAAATGTGGCCCGGGAATGGAGTTCTGGGAACTCGAAGACCACGAAGTGGCCTACAGTTGGCTCCGGGCATTCAAAATGTGGCCCGGGAATGGAGTTCTGGGACCTCGAAGAGCACGAAGTGGCCTACAGTTGGCTCCCGGAATTCAGAATGTGGCTCGGGAATGGAGTTCTGGGACCTCGAAGACCACGAAGTGTGTGACTGTTTGTTTAAAACGAGCCCGGTTCTCGCCTGTCTGGCTCCCGCCCAGACCCCCCTGGGGAGTCATCAGATGCTCTCTTTTGACCCCATTAGAAACCTATCAGTTTCGCTGTTAGGTAAAAAAACGATTCGGATTCTCCGGGCGCTCTCGGGGGGCCTCTCGGAGCTCTCTTGAGGTCTCCTGGAGGCCTCCTGGGAGCCTGAAGAGCCGCCCTCCTGCTCCGTCGTGGCAGACAGTAAGCGCGGAGGATGAAGGAGAAGATTGGGACAGCATGGGGCGCATGCTGCAGCAAGCGTGGGGCAGGCAACAGCAGAGAGGTCGGGATGAAGCCGGCCTGGGCGCGGGCAAGAGATAGCACTCAGTGGGGATGTTCGTCTTCCTGAGCACCGCCTACCTTTACCCAGGGGTAAGGAAAAGGCCCAAATCTAGACAGCATCTCCTTGTAAGAGGACCAGCAGGGGCGGTCATCATGTCTGTGAAGAGGACGAGGTGGACCCGGCCAGCGTGGCACACCTCTGTCCCCAAAGAGTGCCACGAACTGAACATGCAGGAGGTGTGCCCCATGGACACCTCGCTGGGTAGTCGAAGCCAATCTGGCGCCAATCTGGCAGGCCCAATCTGGCAAACGGGGGCAATCTGGCGAGGGAGCCAACGCGAATCCAGTCTGGCGAATAACCCCAATCATCCAGTTTGGCCGGGCCAGATTGGCCCTTGGGGCCCAATCCAATCTGACAGTCTGGCCTTCGACTACCCAGTCTCGGCCATGCTGCGCAAGGATGTGCAGAGCACGCTGTGGGAGAACTGGACCAAGGCGGAGGAGCACAAGAGCCTGAGTCCAGCGCCCTTCATGGCACCAGCGGTTGCACAGCTACGAGCCAGGGACTTCCCGAAGCACGCCAAGAACGCAGCCAAGAAGGTGTTCGTGGGCGGGGCTTGGACGATGGCAAGGCTAAGTCAATGCAACATAGTGCCGACGGACATCTGCCTGGCGTGCGGCAAGGCGGTGGGGACCGAGCACCAATGGTATTACAAGTGTGAAGCGCTCAGGGACCAGAGGCTGCAGGCGCAAGCGGACTGGCAGCACATCGCGGAGCAGCAGGACACGAACATGTTGTGGACGAGAGGGCTGGTTCGGTCGCCAGAGGCGGCCTGGGCATTCACAAGCATAGGTGAGGAACAGTACTACGGGCAGGTCGCACAAGGAGACGAGGACTACTTCACAGGCGACATAGTGTGTGATGGCTCGAAATTAGGATACAGCGATTGGGCGCACACGGGCTGGGCCGCTATGTCGCTAGCAGAGGACGGCACAGCAAGGATGCAGTTGTGGGGACCACTGCCGTGTAGGTTACCCATCCACAGACGGGTAAAGAGAGCGGAGATGTGGGCCTTCCTGAAGGTGCTGGAGAGGATGATGCCACCAGGAAGGATCTACACGGACCATAAGGGCATCATCGAGGGCCTGCAGAAGGGCGAGAGGTGGTGCACCAGCTGGAGGCGTCCGCACGCAGACATCTGGAAGCGCATATGGCACAAGGTGGAGGACTTGGATCTGGATGTCAATTGCGTCAAGCACGTGAAAGCGCACAGGTCCACGGCGAAGATCGAGCAGTTGGAGGGCGACGACCTGAAGATAGCGAAGGGTAATGGAGAGGTGGGCCTGCTGGCCAAGGCAGGGGCTGAGGGAAGCACCACGCCTTGGAGGAACTAGCTGTACGTGTGCGGTGGGCGCTGCAGAACCTGGGCTGGTGGTATCAGAAGACGGCGGGAGTTTGGCCAGATGTACCTCCGAAAGAGAAAGGAGTTCCAAAGAGGAAAATGGCGAAGCCGCAGATAGCGCTCACCCAGCACGAGATAGTGGAGCAGGGCGGCTGGCTAGTGTGCACGAGGTGCGGGATGCGGGCCGCGTCGAGAAGGATGCGCAAGAAGTTGTGGCAGGCGGAGTGTGCAAGGCCGAAATGGACGTCGACGGGTGCGAGCAGTGGTGCTGGAAGTTCGCTGGAGGCCAGTGTGGCCATTGCGGCAGCCGCTACTGTGGCAGCTGCAGGAGGCGTAGGAGGCCGATCGGACCCTGAAGACGGCGATAAGGACGAACGTGGAGGCAGATCGCATCGGGTAGAGGTGCATGAGCCATACGTGGTGCGTGTCGTGTGTGGCGCGCACTCGGCGAGGAGGCGAGCAGGTCTGGGTGCTGCATGTCCAGGGCCGCTGCAGCACCGAGGATGGTCGAGCAAAGACGACGCGAAGAGAAAGAAGCGAGACAGGATCCTGGCAGGCAAGCACCGGCAGACAGGGAAGCCGCTGGATCACAGCCTTGTGCTACCTGTGCAGCGAAGGTAGCGCAAGAATGAGAATGCAGCGTTGTTGTCGATGTGAGCATGGAAACGTGAAGACGCTGGTGATCAATGCTGGAGGGGCCAGCAGGGTTCTCTGCTACGAGTAGCAAGGGAACGATTTCGAACTGGAGTACGACGGGTACGACCAGCTGATGACGGCCAACCTGGCCTGTTGCATGCCGCGGTTGTGCGGCGGACGAGCCTCGTGGCGGGATCCGCTGGAGGTTTGAGGGAGGAAAAAAAAAGCCTGAAGAGCCGCCCGAAATCTTGGACTGTCTTTGGGCGGGAGCGCGGGACCCTGGGAGGAGGGGGCGCGCTTTCGTTGACCCCCCAAAAAAGGAACCTCTGAATTCCTTTTTTATTTAAAAAAAGATCCTCGGTCTTGGAGCGTTGGAAGCCGCAAAATGTGAGAAGGCGAAAGAAATCTACAAAAACAATTGAAACCAACGTGTTTACCATCTTCGGGCTCTCTCGGGACGGCTCCCGAAGCTCTCCTGGGCTGTTTGGGGGGCCTTGTCGGCGCGTATGTTTGGGGGCCTCTCAGGGGTCTGGGGTGTGTTGGAAGCCTCTGGGGGGTCCCGGAGTCCTCTCGGAGGTCTCTGGCGGCCTCCTGCTCCCGCTCTTGGGCTCATCTGGGGCTTGTTAAGGGGGGGTCTGGAACTGTCCGGGGCGCCTCTTCGGCAGTCTTGGGACCGTCTTGGCCCGTCTTGGGGCCGTTTTGGGGGCCTCTGGGGCGGTCTTGGGGGCGTCCTCGGCCGTCTTGAAGCGTTGGAAGCATGAAATGGTGAGAAGGCCAAAAACCTTGCAACAAAAACAATGAAATAACGATTTCGGATTCTCCGGGCGCTCTCGGGAGGCCTCTCGGAGCTCTCTTGAGGTCTCTTGGAGGCCTCCTGGGAGCCTGGAGAGCCGCCCGAAAGCTATCATGGGTTGCTTGGGAGCGTCTTGGGCATATGCGTTACAACGCATGCAGCAAAACCCAATGCACATAACCCCGCACATGCCCGGGCACATGCGCACAGGAGGACATTCATCCAAAAGCGCCCGCACATGCCGGGCACATGCCTGGCACATGCTGCGCACATGCACGCACATGCCCGAGCAAAAACGGCCGCATCTATACCCACCCAGGGGTATAGAACTGAGTGCGGTGTACGTTGTGGGGGTTTCTTGGGGTCGTTCTGGACTGTCTTTGGGCATTGTGGGGCTCCCCGGGAGGCCGTACCGGGAGCGTACACCAAGTGTGAGCGAGGTGGAGGACGCCCTGGGAGAGGGCCCGGCATATTTGCATATATTAAATGCGCATGAAGGCCAAGTACATCTGCTCTTCGACACTCGCCAGTCGAAGGCACACGCGAAACGCGCTGAATAAGAGAAGTGTCTGAATAGTTCCCGCTAAACACCGAAGGCCAGTACTCGAGCCTGCAAGCTTGCACTGGTCGAGGCCACATGGGTGGCACGCGCAGGCTTTGCGCTCTCCACCGAAGAGCTGCTTGACCACCGTGGGCGGGTGGGAACGCAGCGGGGCCAAAACATTACAAATGCAGCCGAGACGAGCCTGATGAGACAACGGGCCATCAAAAAACCATCCAGCAATCTCTGCCGATCTACGAATACCAATTACATCTATTACCCGACCCTCGTCAGATAAAGGCACGCACGAAGCGTGCTGAATAAATGAAGCGTCTGAACTCTTTCAAAGAACAGCGATAGCCAACGCCCCAGCCTGCAAGCTTGCACTGGTCAGTGAGTGCCACATCACCTTCCCCGATCAAGCGTGAGCTCCAAGAATTGAGCGACTTCCCGCACGTGGGGGGGGGCAATAAGCAAGAAACCAAGAATCTGGAAAACGATTGACGCTCAAACAAGCGAGGTCCGCTATCCCTCGGCGGAGATATTCACGGGCCGACCTCTCCGAGAGCCATCTGCCGAACAACATGGCGTCTGCCGAACTGCAGGGCGTCTGCAGCCTTGTGGCACCACCCCGTCGAAGTCCGCGCGCGACCCAGCGCACGGCGCCGAACCCCGAAGCACCAGCTGCCTTCAACAACCGACGCTGCAGGCGCGGGTGCGACACCTGATAGAGGCGCCGAGTAGGCTCGGGCCCGATGCGAGCTGCGCAGCGCGCAATCCGAGTCACTGTCGATGGCTCCTCGAGCGATACGGTCTGCCCCCCACCTCTTGGCACGGCCCAGCAGCGAAACGGGCCCCGAAGGAGTCCTGATCCACGCGGCGCCATCAAGCGAGGGCGCCTCAGACGCGCGCAGCAAGACAGCGAAGCAGAGGCTGGGTAGTCGAAGCCAATCTGGCAGGCCCAATCTGGCAAACGGGGGCAATCTGGCGAGGGAGCCAACGCGAATCCAGTCTGGCGAATAACCCCAATCATCCAGTTTGGCTGGGCCAGATTGGCCCTTGGGGCCCAATCCAATCTGACAGTCTGGCCTTCGACTACCCAGAAAGCAGAGAGGAACACCGCGGCGGCGCAAGCGAGCTCCAGACGCAGAGCGCCTTCCAGGTTAGCGCGGCAGCGACGCCGAGGGCCCGCCTCCGCGAGGGCCGCCAACATGGGCGGACGCCGACCCACGGCCCTCGACGCCGCCAGAACTTGCCGTCGCTCGGACGCCCATGTCCCGTGCCTGTTTCGGTTGCGTGCGTTTTTGTTGCTCGATGGCTCGGGATGGTCCTCGAGGGTTCTCGGCGAGAAAACATGCACACGTCCGAGCGATGCCGAGAGAAGACTCGAGCACGTCGACGACGCGCTCTGCCAGGAACCAGCCCAGCTCCTCCTCAGAGGACGGGTCGGACTGACGCCCACGGCCTCCAGGTCAGAGCTGACGGCGCCGAGGGCCGAGGCGCAGCTCTGCGTGGTCACCGGCGTGGGCGAGCTCGTCAACATGCAATGACGCGCCCGCGGCGCCTGCCACGATCGTCGGCCACGACACGACTGCCCGCGGGAATTGGTCAGGAAACCCACGGCCGAACGGGCCCCAGACGCGGCCGCGGAAGATTAACGGGCCAACTGCGCCGCGACGGATACCCCCCTCGGCATCGGTCCACGCATACCTTTGCGACGATGCGGGCGGTTGCAACGAAGTCCAAGAACGCCCTCGTTCGCGACGATAGAGACGTGCCTACTCTGATCGAACGAGCCCGGAACTCCGAGGACCAATCCACGACCTCCTTGGGACTCCAGAACGAAGGATAAGGACCCCAACCTGGGTCCTTCGGATGCCCCTGACCTGCCCACCCCTGACGCATTACGACTCCGCTGAAGAGCTCGAGGCAGAGGGGGAACGCATGGGCTCCAAACGCACAGGCACGTCGCTCGGTATCCGCAAGTCCTGGCAGCGGCACGAAAGGGCTGGGCCTGGAGCGCAGGGGCCGTGGCCCAAGTGGGAGCGGGCGGTACCCATCGGTCGGAAGAAGTGGGTAGAAACATGAAGTAGGAAGGCGTTGGAAATAGATTGGGTTTCCGCCCTCCTCCCGAAGAGGAGGGAAGAGGGAAAACCACTCGACCCTTGAAGTAGGAAGGCACTGAAAGTAGATTGGAATCTGGGAATCCAGAAATATCTACTTTCAACGACCGATGGGTACCTGGCTCGGCTCACTGTCGAACACGGCGGGCCAGCAAGCAGACCCAAGACGCCCTCGCTGCGACAGGGGCCCCTTTGGCTCCTGCACCGGCGCGGGCGACGCGAGGTCGTGCGAGGCATCGATCGCAGGGTCATGGGCGATGGCCCTGATCTCCAGGCCTGCCCCCCGCGCTGGCGCCCTTCGAGGCCTCGCGGCGTGATTCTCTGGGGCCTCCAGACGCCCTGCATGGATCGTGAATCGAGGGCCTCTGGAAGCCTTCTCTGGGAACGCCACGCCGTGCAGGACGTGGGCGCGAGACCTGTGATGCGTTTCTGGAGATCTAGTGGGAAGCCCCATGGGGGACTTGCGGAAGCATGTTGGGGGTCTCTCGGGGGCTCTTGGGCCTTCTTGGGCGTCCTGTTGGGCTCTGTTGGGCCAGCTGGGGGCCTTCTTGGGCCGTCTCGGGGCCCTCTTGGGCCGCCTTGGGGGGCCTGGGCAGTCTTCGGGCCCTCCTGGGACCTTGTTTGGCCGTCAAGGGGGCCTCTTATGGCCCTCTTGGGGCACCCTTGGCCTGTCTTAGGCATTATTGGGGCTCTCTTGGGCCGTCTTCGAATCCTCTTGGGCCGCCTTCGGGCCCTCTTGGGGACCTGATGGGTCGTCTTGAAACAATATTAGGGACCTTTTGGGTCGTCTTGGACGCTGCACTAAGGACCAAAGAAGCGAATACGCTGAAAATATACGTTTCCCCTTGCATTTTGTTGGGGAGCCTCTTGGGCCGTCTTGGCGGACTCTGTTGCCGTCCAGAAGCCATCTTGGGCCCTCTTGGAGCACTCTTGGGCCATTGTGTAAGTATCTTACGGCGCCCTGGAAACCAATTCGGCCAGCTCGGGGGCCTCTTGGGCTGGTGTGTATGGGGGGGGGGCGTTTTCGACTGTCCAGGAGATCTTCCAACAGGGCGCTAGGGAGCACCGTCCAAAGGGTATGGCGAGGGGGGTGACGGCCATCTGGGGGGTCCGTTCAGGATGTTAAATGTACAAACATATACACCTCGCTCTCACTCTCTGCTTCTCTTTCTCTTTCTCTTTTTCTCTCTCGCTCTCTCTCTCTCTCTCTCCCTCTCTAATCCTCCCTCGCTCCACCTGTAGAATGCGAAAGCTTGAAGGACAAAGTGCATTGCGCGAAGCGCCAATGCTTTCCTATATGTGTCTGCATTCGTACAGATAGCAGGCATCTCATACCCGTCTCTCTATCTCACTGTCTCACTCTGTAAGTCCTCGCTGCAATCAACAAAATGCGGGGGGAACCCTTGGGGGCCCTTGGCGAGTCCGGTGCTGTCCTCGCTGTCCAAACGCTACACCAGATTCGGACCGACCTGCAGCATGCAAGTCAAGCGCCCTGCCCCTGGAGCCACACTCGGATCCCCCGATCGAATCCTTGCGCGTCCTGTGAGGTCACCAGGGCTCAGCAGGAGAACGGGACGCGGGCCTGCAGGTGCCACGCAAACCAGGCAACAGCTGCGAAGCCAGCATATGAAAGGTTCGTGTCGTGACGACTCCTGCATTGGTTTCGGACACCGCGCGCATCGCTCAACTTTCAGCGGTCGGCAGCTTTCCGCTCGCCAGATCGTTCCACACTGATCGACTCTGAGCCACCAGCTGCGTTCAACCTTCAACGCCCGGGCTGGGGCCGCCGCCGCGTCGAGACGACGCGAACTAACCGTACGCGAACAGAAGCGTCGCATCAGTGCCCGCTCGCATCAACGCGCGCGCGCGGAGCAGCGGGACGGCGCGGAAGGCGACGGCCTGCTGCGCGGCTTGGCGCTGCTCCGCCGCGATGGCGGCCGCCTGACTCGGTGATCATGCATGATGCTTTGAACACCATCTGGGTCCGAGACCATTCCCGAGTGCGGAGCAAACGCGGAGAGATCGCCCCATCCAACATCAAGCCCAACACTGCATGGAGACATGGAGCAAACTCAAGGGAGGAGCCATCGCACCATGAGTACAGGCTGCACATGATTCGAAACACGCATTGGCGAGTACGAACAACTAAGAAATGCGGCGGCGCCCCCCGGGGAGTAAGTACTCCAGATGTCGTAAAAAGGGAGGGGGTCTGGACCCTCCAAGACAAGCCATTTCAGACCTCCCCCGTGGGAGAACCCTCCAAAACATCGTCCCCAGACCCCCCCAGGCCCTCCAAGATAGCCTGGAAGAGACCCCCCCCGAAAAGAGACCCCCCTCCCTTTATTACGAAATCCGGAGTAGGCAGAGAGGGCCCGCCTTGTGAGACGGCTCCTAGACCCTGTCCAAGCCACAGACGACTTCTCAGACGGGGCGGAGGCTTCTGAGAAATCCTGCCAACTTCTGAAAAAGCCGGCCCCAGTGAAAACACCCAAACTCTGAGAAATCCTGCCAACTTCTGAGAACTTCTGCCAGAAACTGAAGAACTTCTGCCAACTTCTGCCAGAAACTGAAGAAATCCTGCCAACATCTGAGAAATCCTGCCAACTTCTGCCCCAGGCGGGCTGCCGAAAAATGAAGCACCAATGAACGATGTAGTCTCACAACAACCGCCCGAACCCCAACCGAAAGGCGCGGCGGGTGACCTCTCGGCGTTTCTCCCTGTCCGTGTCCTGCGGCTCGGGGAGGCAAATCGCCGCCGTCGCAAACGACACTCTGGCATGAAAAGAGCGCAGACAGCAACATGGCAAAACGTGTTTTCGTGCAATCGTGCCTGGTGCAAATCACGATCCCTGCACGTGCGCAGGCTCATCAGTACGTAGTTCCGCTGCACCACGCACGCGCACAATACACTACACAGCGTTTCACTAGTCCACTACAACACAATCTCAACCACGATGGGAAGACGCGGCTGGAAAGTACGACATGCGTCAAGCATGCATGCATGCTCTTGCCTGTTTCGAAGCAAGTAGCACACTCCGCACATGATCCTCCGTCAGGCCAATTCCCCATGTGCGCCTACATGGGGAAACAACAGGACACACGTATCGCTACTCTGTGGACCTCTCCCAGGGGGCGTTCTGACGAGGAATTCGAAACGAAACTAACCGTGGTGGTGATAGAAAGGCAGCGCTATCGACATCTCCCCCGGCGAATTCATTGTCTTCTACACGTCAACCCGTTTGCCCGTGTATCCTCCTGTTTGGCCAACGCAGCAAATTATCGAGTAAAACGCTGTTCCCTAATGTGCCTCCCTTCCCTCCCAAAGAAGAACAAGGGTACAATCATCGTGTTGCCGCGGAGAACGCTGAACACGTAAAGAAAAACATCTTGTGGCCACGGCGGACCTCAACCACGAACAAGTTCACCGACCGACACTGCCAGGGCGAAAGATTATCCGGTTAGGAACGATGCTGGGATATCAAATCGTGACGTTGATTCCTCACAAGCGGGCAAGGCGCAGCTGGCTCCTGCCATTCGCCGAACAGGTATCCCCTAATTCATACATCTGTAAGCTCAAGACGGGATCTGAGATTATCCTGCCAAATGTTATGAACAACGGGGCGGGATGCATGCCCGCGCGGGGTAAGTTCTACTCCGCCTACTCCGCCTGTTGTCAATCAACTTGCACGCATAACCATTCATACGCTTGCCACGGCGATTGAGAAACGTGCGTCCAATCCGGCTGCTCACGGGTCCATCCGGAACAAGGCTTTGGCGACGCGCGCAATACGATTATAACAAACGGTGATGATGTCGGTAATGATAACGAGGATGAGGATGAGGACGACGATGACGGTGAAGATGTTGGTGTTGATGATGACGATGATGATGATAGGACGCGTCGCTATCGCTGCTATCCCTCGCAGTATCCGAGGCACCACGCGGACAACACCGAGGCGTATTGATCGGCTTTCGTTTCGAGCTGCGCAACATATGATCGGACGAGCTGCTGGAACAAATGTAAAGTACGGCAATACTTGGGCTGCTCCCCAGGGCTTGCACAACGCAGCCCAAACCTCCTCGGCCTCAGGACCCCGTGCTTATCGCAATGCTTTCACGGGTTTCACACGAACCCAAATTGACAGGAGGACTCGCCAGATCACATGGGGCCGACCAGTACAATGAACACTATTATGATTAGGACTGCACGCAATCACTCTGGGAGCGCGCTTCACTCGCCGTCGGCTTTCCAAACAAGCGAACACCTCGCCCCCCTGAGCGAAGCCTACGGCCTGCTCTGGAAAACGGGTTCTCCAGTCCCGTAGTTCCTGCACCCGAATACGAATGAAGGCCGCCCCATTGTCCAGTCTGGCGCGCCGTCGCACAAAATGCCACGGCCTCGCGCGCATGGCCCGCTCTGGTAGGCAGGCCCCCCACGTCGGTCACCAGAGCTCACGAGAATGCATTAAATCCAGACGCAGATTCGGCCTCGGTTTCGGCCTGCCGCCTTATTGAAGTTCATCCTAGGAAGATTGCCCCATAAGGGAGATGTTCCGAATGGCCATCTCTAGGACGGCCGCGTACCCTAGCTTCTTTTCGGCAGCACCGTCCACGACGGCCTTAGCACGCGGCAGCGGCTCCTCGTCGGCCACGCGGGCATATGGGAGGACTCGGTGATCAGCGCCCCTCTGCCCGCTCATCGCGCCCAGGGAAAACACTGTACTGCCGAACGTGCAGACGAACCCCACGACGCGAAGTTCCAGTTGCGGCTCGATCGGCCCCCACACCGCATCGGACGGAACGAACTCTGCAGCGTCCGCTCGCAACGAGGCGGCGGCCGCCACATTCAGCTCGGACGGGGCGTCTTGCTGGCGCGACTGTCACTGCACTCGGTTGAACGCTCGGAAGAAGAGGCCCTCGAGCTGGACCATGAGATAATTGAAAACGTGCACCACGTTGCGAATGACCTTTTCCCTGCGCGTGCGGGGTGGAACTTCAAAACGCTTCGACGCCTCGATCTCCCTCCTCGATGAGAGGGCAGAGTGGCGTCCACACGTCGACGAAGCGCAACAAGACCGATGGCCCAGCTGCAGCGCTCCTCGAACACGCCAACGCACTGGCTCGCGGCAGCCGACAGTCCGGCTTCTACGGCCTCAGAGGTAAGCCTCCTCGACGCCGTGCGATGTGCCCTCGAGCAACGCGCCGTCGGACTTGCTGATGAAGGATCGCCTAAGTCCAGCAACCCTGCCCGCGACATCCTCGAAATCCCACCGCGTCGCAACGCCCCCACCTCTGGAGCCGGGGGGACAAGACGCGCCGGTTTGAGCACATGGGGTTCGCCCGCTGACCTCCTGATGGACGGAGGAGGTGGAGGAGGAGGAGGAGGAGGGGGAGGAGGGGAGGGGGAGGGGAGGGGGAGGTGGAGGAGGAGGGAGGAGGAGGAGGAGGGAGGAGGAGGAGGAGGAGGAGGAGGAGGAGGAGGAGGGGGAGGGGGAGGAGGAGGAGGAGGAGGAGGAGGAGGAGGAGGACGGTTTGAGCAGATGGGGTTCGCCCGCTGTGGGCGGCTTGACCCAACACGGCTGCGGGCCTTGCTGATCGCGCTCGGCGGGCGAAGCCTTGTGTATCCGGCGCGGCGGCCGACCACTGCTTTGGCGAGATGACGCCGTAGCAGCGCAACCCTTGCCGCCATCGCTTGGAGTGCTCGTGCCTTACTGGGTAGTCGAAGCCAATCTGGCGCCAATCTGGCAGGCCCAATCTGGCAAACGGGGGCAATCTGGCGAGGGAGCCAACGCGAATCCAGTCTGGCGAATAACCCAAATCATCCAGTTTGGCCGGGCCAGATTGGCCCTTGGGGCCCAGTCCAATCTGACAGTCTGGCCTTCGACTACCCAGCCTTAAATCCCTGGATTTGTCTGACTGTCGGGAGCGAGCAGAACGTGCATGCACGCTGACGCGACTGAAGTTTATGCGGTGTAGTATAGTACCAGAATCTCCTATCCCTCAATAGACCCTCACATGCGCAGGTGTCTCCTGCGTTCTAGTAATCCAGGCCCTCCTGCACATGCGGAACACTTCGGGCCCTCTAAATTTTCATCTGTCATCCCAGGAAAGGATCGGCAATTACTCCGCCCGATGTGTCAAGACGGAACGGGGCGGGATGGATGTCCGCGCGGAGTAGTTTCTACCCCGCCTTGTCCGCCAACTGTCTGTCATCTTGTACGGAGACCGCATCAGACGTTTGTCACGGCGATGAAGATCCAAAGAACGGCCCGGAAACCGTAGCCACTCCTGAACCCGAAGTGGTCCTCTTCCAGCGTCTTGACTGTAGCACCTCACCGCAAGGATCTCTGAAGCTTCATGTGCTTTCAGCCGAACCGCGCGGGCGAACCGAGGGCATCCACGGCAGCAGCACGCCCGCTGCTGCTGACGCTGCTGCCCTGGTGTCAGCCCTCGGCCCCACCTGCAGCACAGACTAAAAGGAAGTAACTCGTCCCCAACATATTCTCACATCCAAACGCGATGTGAGGCTTACTGAAACGGAAGTTAGCGGGCGAAGGGCGATATGAAATTAACGATCGGGATCGCTTGTCCCAGGGCGGCTGGAAATTAGAAACTGCGGGGTATGAACTTCCCAGCTGCCCAGGGACAGGCGTCCCAGATCGCATAACGATTTTCTTGTGCGGAATGCCTCATAGAGCGACGCCTACTTCACTCTGCCAGTCAAGAGCTGGAAACGACAAGGCATTCACATCACGTGATACGACCTATCGGACATGCCTCAACCTGAGTCGAGCGGGGCCGGGGCTCCGACAGGTTCTTGTCCTTGACTGGTCCCCTGGCAGCGAGGCACGAGGGCTTGCGGCCAAACGCGAGCAGCCGGCTAAGAGTGTGGCCGATCGCGGCGGATCTCGCGGCCAAGATCGACAAGCCCACACACGCCACCCCCCCTCCCCGCACGTCCAGGCGGCCCGTCGGGGGCCTTCCCGGCTTGGGAACGTGCTCCGATCCCGAACAGACGTGGCTGCGGCCGAAGAGGAATCCCAGATTGTTCATTAAGCATCCTCCCCATGCCACTGAGCCCGACGGCTTGTTCTGGCCCGCCCACGCCGCCGAACCCACCCCCTCATGCGATCCAATCCTCCCACGCCCAGTACCCGACAGGCCCGTTCTACCCCTCCACACAATCCACCCCCCACGCATATTTAGGGCAACTCGGAGTGGCTTTCACGACTGGCTCAGAGAGAACATGCACACTCCGACGGCTAAGCACCGTCTGAGTCTGCATGACAATTTCCTCTACCTCGGCCCTTTCCCCTAGAACCCGAGGCAAAGCTCAATTGACAGACCCAGTCCTCTAGAACGAATAGAAGCGGCGACACGAGGAGCATATAGAAAGAAGGAGCGACTGCCGGCTGTCTTCAGATTTCGCATCCCTCAATCGGCTACCCTGCCGTTGACACGCTGCGGAGCAGCAATGCAAAACCAAGTCTGGTCGAGTCTCTGCTGATTTGCTAACCTCGCATTACCTCCTCTGATGCTGGCGTGCTCCCCCCCGAACCCCTCCCAGGCGCAACGAAGCCCCCCACGTGGTCGCCAACGCTTCCAAGATAGCCCACGTGGTGGACGTCGTTCCCAACACGGCCCAGGAAGGCACGGGAAGGCCGCCCGAGCCGCCTGCATGGCCCAATATGGTCCTGAGGAAAACAAGCAGCCCCCAGCAATTTATCCCTGGAGGTGTCCAAGAGACCCTAAGAAGTGTCCATAGCGCTCCAAGACGCCTCAAACAAAAAATCGGGAAGAACGATGATGGACCAAAAAACAAACGACACCACCCCACCTATGGCCCCACGGGCCGTAGCGTGTACCAGGACGTGTGGCGTGGGTTCTTGCATGGCATACGCTACGCCCCCCGATGGGCATTAGCGCAGCATGGAGGCCGTAGGTGGGGTGGTGTCGTTTGGATGTCAGTCGAAATGAGAGGCCAAAAGCATTGAAAAGCAATGGATGCCATTCACGCGTTTCCCCTTTTCATCAGTTTTCGTGCAGAGGCCGCAAGACTCCCCCCAAATGGCCCACATTAGGCCCAAAGAGGCGTCCAACTGGCCCGACATACTACCCAAAGGCAGCGCATGGCACAATAGCAAACCCAATCGCCCCAATGACCGCCCAAGACACCCCCAAGAGAACAAGAATTGCCCTCTGTAATCCGCCGGCCCCCTTGTGGGGCCACCAGGCTGTAGGCGCGGGTTCGCAGTTTCCTGTACCAGTTGTAGCTTGTAGTTTCCAGTGTTACTAGTTGACTTCTTGCTGGTTGCTGTAACTAGTTGATTGACCGCGCGAGGGGGGGGGAGGCCCAAACAGGATTTTTAGCCTCACCTCGGCGCGTTGTCTGAATTGCTGGGGGGGCTCGAAATCGACACCCCTCACGCAGATCCGCGGGGTCAGGATCCAAAAACACATGGGATTTGCCACATTTCTGAAAGTCGGTGCCACCCCTCACGCAGATCCGCGGGGCCAGGGTCCAAAAACACAGGGGATTTGCCACATTTCTGCAATTCGGTGCCACCCCTCACACAGATCCGCGGGGTCAGGGTCCAAAAACACATGAGATTTGCCACATTTCTGAAATTCGGTGCCACCCCTCACGCAGATCCGCGGAGTCAGGGTCCAAAAACACAGAGGATTTGCCACATTTCTGAAATTCGGTGCCACCCCTCACGCAGATCCGCGGGGTCAGGGTCCAAAAACACATGGGATTTGCCACATTTCTGAAATTCGGTGCCACCCCTCACGCAGATCCGCGGGGTCAGGGTCCAAAAACACAGGGATTTGCCACATTTCTGAAATTCGGTGCCACCCCTCACGCAGATCCGCGGGGTCAGGGTCCAAAAACACAGGGGATTTGCCACATTTCTGAAATTCGGTGCCACCCCTCACGCAGATCCGCGGGGTCAGGGTCCAAAAACACATGGGATTTGCCACATTTCTGAAATTCGGTGCCACCCCTCACGCAGATCCGCGGGGTCAGGGTCCAAAAACACATGGGATTTGCCACATTTCTGCAATTCGTGCCACCCCTCACGCAGATCCGCGGGGTCAGGGTCCAAAAACACAAAAGATTTGCCACATTTCTGAACTCCGGCGCCACTCCTCACGCAGATCCGCGGGGTCAGGGTTCAAAAACACAGATTTGCCACATGTCTGAAATTCGGTGCCACGCTTTACGCAGATCCGCGGGGTCAGGGTCCAAAAACACATGGGATTTGCCACATGTCTGAAATTCGGTGCCACGCCTTACGCAGATCCGCGGGGTCAGGGTCCAAAAACACAGGGGATTTGGCACATTTCTGAAATTCGGTGCCACCCTTCACGCACATCCATCGCAAGGCGTGGTAACCCAAACTGCGAGAACTCCCTCGGCCCTTTAATCGCAAGGTGTGGTAACCAAGCCCGTAAACCATACACGTCTTACCAATCGCCAGGTGTGGTAACCCCTCTTGTGATCAGTTGGTTTTGCTGATTGCGAATCGGCTTCGCATGAAGTTTCGATACTGCTTCACGACAGCGCCAAGGCCTCATGACTTAGCTCTTCCATGGCCCATTCTCCGAGCGAGGGGGCAGGCGGCAGGGGGCGAAGCCCTTAAGGATAAAATTCAAAGTGAAGGAGTGGATCACCCCAGTGTCCCCGTCCGACCCGCTGTTTGTATGATCACAACAAGGCATTCGTGATCGATTTCCTAGCGATTGGAACGCTATGTTTCATCAGTTTACTGATGGAGTTTTTACCGCCATCTCCTAGATGGTGGCATAGAAAGGCATTCTTGAAATCAAGATTGCCAACGGCTGTGGATACCTTCTGTTGTTGGGCAGCATACATAAACATCCTGAGGCCGTGGGGAATCATGCCAGTGCCCTTTCCAGGCACTCCTCCGCACTGCTCAGAGAGTAGGCTGGCGCCGAAAAAATCCCAGGCCAGGGTCCGAACATGTTTATGAAAAAAGCTTCACCAGGGTGTTGGCCATCAGGATGTGTCTCTGTGCTGTGGCCCATTTCGACACTTCACTCCCTTTGAAGAAAGAGGCAACATCACCGAACTTACAGCCCAAGGGTTCTTGTACGCCGATGACAATTTTACACGTGAGGGGGCAAACCAGTGCAGCCATCTCCTGTGGGGCGGCCGTGAACAAATCCTGAACCACCCCATCTGGCCCAGGTCGCCTCCCCCTTTTGAATCCTTTAATATGATATTCCAGATCAAGAGGGGAGGGGGGGCAAACACATTCTCATAATCTTGGGATCCAACGGGACCGACGCATCGTTAAAACGGGTGGTCAAACTCGAGAAATCACGCTCCTGTCCATTCTCAACTCTACTGAAGGTATCCTGAACATGTTGGACCACTTCACTTTGGGTCTGAAGTACCGCAGGCTGTGGAATGGGGGGGGGGGGAGTGTTTGTCCCGGGCGCAGGGTTCCCGCACAGAAGATGAGACCATGCCATCTCAAATTATCCTCGAAGCTGTCGCCGCTCGGTGCCCTGTCGTCCGATGCGAGATAGGAGTCATATCGCATGAAGTTGTGGCTGGCAATCAGAGCAGGGATCGAAAGGCCTGAAACTCGGGGATCACTGAGGACAAGTCCTTCCTCGGGGATGGCCCACCTGTTGTACTTGAAGCATGTGACTTCTACTACACTCAACATGAGATAGCCAGGATGGGTGATAACAAAACTGGGGGGTGTAGGAACCTCCAGGTCAGTGCGGGGGTCTTCCATGAGGGGCAAAACGTCATCACTCCCCCCCCCCTTGCGTTTGCGACCCCCATGTGCCAGAAGCTTTTTGACGCCATTCCATTCTGACTTCTGCGTCTTGGCATCAATTGACACTCTGATGTTATTGCCCGTGGTTTCTAGCAGCTTCTTTTTGTCGGCCTCGAGGATCCCCGTGAGCAGGTCCGAGGACAAGATCAAAAAAATGGCCATGATGACAGGTAGTTGCAAGAGCATATGTTCCGATTGGGGGCCACATCTTAAGGCAAGCCCTGCTGCGTACAAAAGAGGCTGCGCAAGTGCACACTCAGGGCATTTAAATCTCTGTTCAAAGGCAACGCGCAGATCCCCCTTCCCCACCTTTTTGCACATGTGCACCAGGGGGGGCGAGAAGCAGACAGGTGCTGCCGAGGCATGCGACTTCCCCAGCGCACGTGTGATGGAGCGTATCCACTGGATGAGGTCAAGAGCTCTAGCTGACACATACACCTTGCGGGGGGGCCCTCTCAGGGCAAGCGGTACATTCACCCGCAGCCTCGCGTATCCTGTCAGAGATAAACCAGTAGTGCTCAGTAATGTCCTTTTCCCACGGAACAGGCTGCACACTAGCAATGCGGTGAGCAAAGTCTGCGCACCTAGAGGGGTCAGACAACAAACCTGGGTCTAAAGGGCACAGTGGCATGCTTGGCCCCTTGGGCACCCCCTGGGCCCAAGTGAAACGGCCGTGGGCGCGAAGTGGTCCTTAATGAGCATGTGACTGTCAAACCCTAGCAGCGCCTTACATTCCGTGCACCGCTGTCGCCACGCACCGTTAGCAATAATGTAGTCAATACGATGAAGTGTTCCTTGCGGGCACTGGTAAGCATGTCCACTTTCATCCGAAGGAATGACGGCGCTGTGAACAACATAGGAATAGTCAAGTGCCATGCCATGCAATGCTGATCCCTGTGTATCTCGTTCCTGAGAGAATCCCTCACTCCCAACAGCATTCGAACAGACGGTGCCCAAACGTCCATTGGCGTCAATCAGAACCACTTGAGGGGTAAACCGCTGGCACATATGTGCCATGACTCTCCCAAACGTAGTTTTTCTATCCTCGTCTGTCCTGGAGTGTGGAGCATGGGCGGCGACAAGAGTGATGTCAATCGCGGTGGCGGTGGTGCGCGCCACCGCGATGCGAGGCGTAGTCCACAGTGTCCTGACCTGACCCTTACGTACAAAGAGGTTGGTCTTACCGTTCTGAGCATGCGGTAAGGTCAAATTAACCCAACCTTCAACCCCCGGCCCCGCTTCCCCGATGATAGCATCAAACAAAACCATCAGCAACTCTGGTACCCTTGGGGTTCCGTGTCTCCTGAACAGCCGTGATGAAAGCTTTTTCAATTTGGAGCTGGATGCGAAGAGCTCTGTTGCGGGCACGCCGTTGACGACCCCTTTGGCCCCATACTTTTTTAAACAGAAGCAGAACGCATGTTATACTGAACCATGCAGAAATCAACATTAAACTGGCCAGAATGCCCAGGGGTGGGGATGGGGAGCTGCCCACCTAAATCTACCCTTGTAAACGCGACAAGGGGGTATGAGGATATCTTCGCCAGAAAACAGTGGTGGATATGCAGCTCTAACTTCTGGATGTGCTGAGTCGAGCCATTCCCATTCTCTGGCGACGGTATAAGTGGACGCATCGACGAGAGCACTGGAGAAGGTGGTGGGTGTGGCCTCGCCCTTATGGGTACACCTCGCAACCCAGTCCACCAGGGCATTCCAAGGGTGGCCCACATGGCCCTTCACATGCGACACCGTTAAGCGGCCC
>CAUYUJ010010946.1:169518-229518 GCA_963575745.1 Prorocentrum cordatum | reverse complement strand
GAAAGTGCAACGAACTCGGGGAAGGAGACGCCCACGAAATGCGAACGTGGCATTCTGGCCACACGGGCCAGCCTGAAGTAACCAGCTTCAGGACTTCAAAACGAGCGGCCCGGCAAAGAGGGCCCGAATTCGGCTGCTCGGTTGCTCGCTCCCCCGCACTCGGTATCCTCCTCTTCCCCCCAAACTAATACCCCCGCCCCCCTCCCCCTACATCATCTCGCCCCCGAACTAAAGAGCACGATCCTCAACGATAAGGAACGGCAATCGGGGAGAATGTGTAAGAGATGGACGAGGAGAAGGACGAGCAGAAGCAGTGGGCAGAAGCAGGGGAAGAAATACGTAGCTCGCCAGAGCGCCCATGCCGCGCGCTCTCTCCAAATCTTCTACTGTGGAATGTTACCGCCCTGCGCAGGCGCGGCGGCAACCACCCCCGCACCAGTGATTGTCCGGTAGGCAACCCTGGATTTGTTTTTTTTTGTTGTTGCACTTTGGTTCGCTTCCCCCATCTCGCGTTGCCAATCTCGCTTCGCTGGGGTCGCGCCGGGCGGACAGACCCGGCGAACGCGACTTTACAATGAGCGCGCAAGTTATCATACGAGCGGGCAGGATGTTAAACCGAGCGGGATTCAAAAGAGGACGATTGAGCTAGCACGCGGTACACAACATGCTCTTACAACAGTACCCCCTTGTGCAGTCGTTAGGGTTGGCGCACCTATATCCTGGAACAACCCAACGATCAACGCAGCAAGTTTGATATCTCACCGATGTCTCAATAACTCTCCCGTTATCCTGCTCCTTGACGCAGCAGTAAGCGTTTGCTAGAGGGCACTCCAACGTGCAGTACGCCGAGGAACGGAGATGCACGTCGCCAGGACGTTTGTGCTGGCGATGCATGGTTGAGTTGAGGTTCTGGACATCGATCGGTATACCCTCCACTCTCGCCTCCTCATATTGTTTGTGGTCCGAAGTCGCGTCCTTCCAAACGTTCGCGATTTGCGGTTCGCTGGGGCCCGACGCCCGTGACTGGAGTAGCCCCACGCCGTCGGCCTCGTTCGTAGCGTTTCAGTTGTGCGAATCCTCCTCCATCAGGCAGCGTTCCTCCGAGATATTGGCTAAGTCATCGGCGGCAACGCAGCCGCGGCCGACGAGCAGGATGGCGAACGCTCCCGCAAGCGCCACGACGTTCATTGCGGCAACGGCGGAGTAACAAAGGCTTGGCAGCAATAGGCGCAAACCAAATGTTCCCTATTCCTGAAGAGTTGCCACAATGTCTTGAGCCAAAATGGCTACGGAGGTAGACAACCCTTGATTTTGAAGAAGCCACAGTGGTAACAATCGACGCAGCAGACTTGGAGCGCCGTCGGGCTGCAATATGGTGTCGTGCACGGCAGGGCGTGCTTGCAGCAATCTCGCCTTTTCACGGTAACGTTCATCCATGCGCCATATGCGTTGGTCTCGGACGTGTGCGTGCCGCTTTCTTCCTTCGTAACCCCGATGTAAGCCAAATGTTGGGTTTGGCTTTTCCACTCCTCCCACATCTGCGTTACATTGCGCCGCTCGGTAAGCCCTGCCTGCAGGAGGGGACCATCGTCCTGTTGGGCGCGACATGAACTCTCATCCACGGCGCGTGCCGTCGCAGCCAGTGAGAGGATAATTGCAAAGATGAGAGAGCTTGCCATTGACAAACGGTAAGATTTGGGATCTGCTTCAAGCTGTGATAAAACAGAGCTCACGCTGCGACTGGCTTGGACCTTGTTGGCTTGAGCCAAATGACAGCCTATTGAAAACATCTGGAGGGACTCGTATAGAAATATGAAGGCATCTTGGGGCTGTGTTTAGCGGCATCGATGGACGCCTTGAGGCTACAATCGAAATCTATCGCAAGGACGGAAGGTAAGGACGCACGACCCTAGGAAGGCGGAGCCCCAAAATTTGCACTGTGAGGCTGGCCAGCGAAAACAGCGAAGGACGCGAAGGACGAGCCCCAGCGGCAAGGACGCAAAAGTCCCCTCGAGGAAGGGAAAGTACGCGTCCTCACAATAGATTGGGACTGTGTCTGGGGCCGTCTACGAGCAATCTTCGGGGGGCTCTCTGACACCACCGCACGATTCCCACCGTGAAGGTACGACGCACTGATTTGGGAACCACCAAACCTCTGCAATGCTGTCTTGTTCGCCGTGACCAAGTAAAGAAAATCACATCTGCGCCACGGCTACCACCGCTACCGCCCCCATCACAACTACGGCCTCCTCCTCCTCCTCATCATCATCCTCCTCCTCCTCCTCATCATCATCACCACCACCATCATCATCATGATCATCAGCAGCAGCACCGCCACCACCACCACCATCATCATCATCAGCATCCTCATCCTCATCCTCATCATCATCATCCTCCTCCTCCTCATCATCATCATCATCTTCCTCATCACCACCACAACAATCATCATCATCATCAGCAGCAGCAGCATCAGCATCAGCATCATCATCGTCATCATCGTCATCCTCACCATGAACATCATCATCATCATCAGCAGCAGCAGTATCATCATTATCATCAGCAGCATCATCATCATCAGCATCATCATCATCGTCATCGGCATCATCGGCATCATCAGCATCATCATGATCATCATCATCATCATCCGCAGCATCATCAGCATCATCATCACCATCATCATGATCATCGGTATCATCATCATCATCATCATCGTCATCGTCAACATCGTCATCATCATCAGCATCATCAGCATCATCATCATCACCAACAGCATCAGCATCAGCATCGTCATCATGATCATCATCGTCAGCAGCATCATCATCAGCATCATCGTCAGCACAATCATTGTCATCATCATCAGCAGCATCATCAACATCATCAGCATCTTCATCATCACCAGCATCACCATCATCATCATTACCAGCACCATCATCATCAGCAGCATCAGCAGCATCATCACCAGCATCTTCATTTATAATCATCATCATCATCATCATCATATTCAGAATCATCAGCATCATCATCAGCATCATCACCACCATCATCAGCAGAAGCAGCAGCATCTTTTTCCTCCTCCTCCTCTTATTCTCCCTCCTCCTTGTCCTCCTCCTCCTCCTCTTCTGTGAATCTCAGATAGATTTCTAGGGTTCTTTGTGACCGGAGCTCCAGACCCCGTTTCCGTCCTGTTCGGGTCCACGGAACTCTCGAACCCATGTGCAACCACCCGCACGTGCTCTGTTTTACTGTCCGTAGCCGTCCGGCTTATAGCCGGGCCAAGAGGCCCTTTTTGGTGATTTTGATTCATCGGTCCGAAGCTCAGGGGGACCGCTCGAGATAGAAAGCAAGTTTCTCTCATCGTTTCTGCTGCATATCAAGCTCTTCGAGCTCGACATCTCCGCCTACTGGCACAGCCCTGAGGACCAGCTCCTAGAGGGGAAGAGGACCAGCTCCCAGAGGCTGTGAGGATTTCTCGAGGTGAAAGGCTGAAGATCCGTGGAAGGCACGCTCCACTGACATTGGTAGCGCGACGAAGTGGCAGCCCACTTCGAGGTCGATCTCCAAATCGTGATGGCGAATGAGCAGCAGTCCGGCGTCAAGATTCCTGTGTGGAATGGTGAGGCCTCCACTTTAGAGAGCTTCGAGGAGAAAGTAAAGCTGTGGGTCCTGGGCACGAAGAAGGATGACAGAATCTACCTTGGCCCGCGCCTGGTTCAGGCGATGGACGAGGACTCGCAGCAGTGGTTCGAGGCGAAGAAGGTGTCGCTCGATGACCTTGTCAAGGAAGACGGAGCTGAAAAGGTGGTGGAGGCACTCAAGGGAGTTCGAGGCACGGTCACGATGCAGGAGGCTGTGTCCAAGTGGAGAGAGTTTATGCGTGGAGTGTATCGGCATCCAGGTGAAGGTCCGAAGCGATGGGTCTCTCGTTTCGACATCCACCTGAGCAAGATTGGGAAGGCCCTCCACGCAGTCTGTGATGAGATTCCAGCCCAAGGGTTCATGCACGAATTCATCTTAGGGCTGATCCTGCTGGACGGGACGGGCCTAGATCCGTCAGAGCAGGCCGCGGTGCTGGCGACCAGCGGCCCCAAGGGCAACTCGTACCTCTATCAGGACGTGAAGAAGGCACTGGCTGAGCAGTGGTCGGAGGAGCAACTGGCATCGCGGGACAAGCAGAAGGGATACAAGGCCAGAAAGGGCGCTCACGCGGTCTTCGACGACGCCGACGAGCTTGCCGCCTACGCCGAGGAGGTCTACGACGAGGCGTACATCGACGGGTTCGAGGAGGCGGCGGACATCACGGAGTCAGCGATGACGGCAGCCGAAGACCTGATGACTGCCGCGCTCGGTGAAGAGCCCATAGGAGACGAGGAGCAAGGAGAGGATGCGCTGGCAGCGGCGGCCTCGACTCACGAGACGAACGAGTGGACGGAGACGGCCTTCGCGGCTTTGAGGACGTTCGTGGAGGCGAGGAAGCTGATCAACGAGGTCAAGAACGCCAGGGGCTACTTTCCAGTGGTAGGCCTGGGTGCCTACGACGCGCTCCCGACTCAACCCGCCGCTGGAGCTGGACGCGGACGGGCAGTGAGCCGGGGCGGGCCACCTCGCAAGGGCAAGGGCAAGGATCGAGGCGGCGTGGCAGGCCGCGGCAAGGGTCGTGGTCAGAGTCAGAAGCGTCCAGCAGCACCTCCGAAGGACTCGAACTCGGGGACCAACGACAACTTCAAGGGGGCTTGCCTGCTCTGCGGCGAGCCGGGCCACAAGGCAAGGGACTGCCCCAATCGGGGCAACTGCGGCGCCCAAGGGGAGAGGCGCCGGGCTTTCAACAGCTTCGTCGGCGCGGCCGACGGCTACAGCAAGAAGGTCGAGTTCGAGGACGTCCAGGACGTGTTCATCGGCACGGTCAACGACGAGGGCGAGTCCAAGGACGGCGACGAGGAAGGGCTGGACGAGTTCGTGGCCTTCAGCACGGACGACTGCAAGGGCTACGCGCTCCTGGACGGTGGAGCGTCCAGGTCTGTTGGAGGCGTGGAGCAGCTAGAGTACGTGAACGAGCGACTAAGCGAGCCCATGGAGGTCAGCCCGGACAAGAGTCTGGGATTTTCGTTTGCTGGAGGCGACCGGGCCGACGCGCCCTCACGGGTGACCTTCAATGTGAAGGTCCTGAACGACGAGGCGGTGAGCATCTACGTGCTGGACCGTCAGTCTCCCGTGCTACTGGGAATCGATATGCTGAAGAAGTACGGGCTCGTGATCGATTACTTCCACAACACCGTGTACTCCCATCGGTTCAAGCGTGAGATCCCCACGAGAGTGCTCCCGTCAGGGCACTTGGCACTGAATCTTACTGCTCTGGGCAACGAGGCCTCGAGCGCAGCAGCGAATAGGGACAGCACCCTGGTCGCGGCAATGAGACTGTGGAAAAGTCGTCATCCAAGTCTGTCGCCACCAGGGGCCCCAAAGACGCCAATGAGCTCCCCCAGATGCTCCAGAAGTTGCTCGAGGCCAGTGTCTCCATCATGGGCCCCTACCCCGAGCTAAGCCAGTCTATGCTACAACCTATTCTTGGGTATCTCTGGGAACGGGCTGACTGGAAAGAAGGTGCGAGAGTGAGTCGGGATATATGGGTCGACTGCTCACACGCTCTAGTTCGGGTTCATCATCGGGTTCGTTTTCAAAGGTGTGATCTTCGAGACCTTGAAGCTCGTAGTCTAGCCAACTTATCGGGGAAACGACACACTCATATGATTCGAGAGGACGGGGAACCTATGATGATCATCGAGAGCCTACCGAATAAAACAGCTCGGCAAGTCGAACATTCGAGATGGGTCGGTCTTACTATCTACCCAAGATCCTTGTGTTCGAGAACCGTTTTGGCTCAAGAAGTTCAACGAAGCAGGTCTCAGATCGAGAGCGCGTTCCAGGCCGATGCCGAGATGCGCCCATCGGGATCAGACACGTCAGGGGTCCAACCATTTCGTGGACCTGATCAAGTGCAGGGACTGTGGGGAGGTCCTGTTCAAGCACCACTTCGCGAAGACAAGCGACCAGATGCTCTTCCAGTGTGTGCGCTCCCGACAGTACATCAACCGCCTGGAGACCACGGGTACGGCCCAGCCCGCGTCGCCCATGGTAAACCAGTCGAGCTCCTCGGACAGCGAGGCCATGACGGCGACAACGGCGCCTACGTCAAGGCCTCCACCGACCCCTCCAGGGGCTCCCAAGAAGCTGCCCGAGCGCCTGTCGGCCGAGGTGATTCGGAAGCTCACGGACACGGAGGTGCAGCAGATCATCGAGAGCGAGAGGATCAAGATCCGCCTGGAGGAGCAGCAGCGCCTCGCGCAGGAGATTCTCCAGAAGGGCCTCATCGACACGCCGACGGACCAGCCGGAGGCGGACGACAGGACCAGGCCGAGCAAGAGGCAGGGCGTCGGCCAGATGCCCAAGGGCGAGTCGATTCCCGTACCGGAGGATCTGCCGAAGCCGTCAGGAATGCCGAGGCCAGAGGATCTGCCGACCCCGTCGGGAATGCCGAGGCCAGCCGGAGACTTTCATCTCGTGTGAAGAGCTGTGTGCTTGGAGCGCTGATCGCGGCGACGACAGCTCTGGGAAAGATGCCGGGCACCGCCTGGGAGGCAGCCGAGACCTATGGTAGGCTGGACCTCGCAGAAGTGGCCTGCGTGTCCGACTCCAGGCTCACGCACGCGATGATCGAGCAAGGAGGCAAGGCCGAGAGATTCAGCAACTGGAACGGGTATGACTTTTCCACCAGGTCTGGTGCAGAGAAGCTCGTGAAGGTGCTGCGGGTCAAGAGGCCTCGAAGAGTTTGGTTTTCCCCACCGTGCGGAGCAGAGTGCCCATGGCAGAATCTGAACCCCGTAACGGCGGAGTCAGAGAAGAAGCGGATCAAGACCAGACGTATCCAGAGGAACGTCAAATGGGCTATCGGTCAGCTGCTGAACGAGGGTTTCTGTGACATATACCTTGAGCAGTCAGGACGCTGCAGGTCTTGGACAGGCAACTTCAAGGAGCTCAAAGAGTCCATGCACGGCTGCAGGATTCACGGGTGCATGTATGATATGAGAGACGAGCAGAACGGTCTCCTCATACGCAAGGACTGGCACATCGCGACCACAGACCCGCAGTTCGAGAAGAAGGTTGGGAGGATTTGTCCAGACCTACATCTGCATATGCCGCTGGAGGGCGGCACGAGAGTGGCTCTTTCAGCGAATTATCCCGTGAACATGTGCAGGAGGATCGCCCAGCACTTCATGACCAGGGCCACCTCGGACGAGGCCCTCGCCTATCTGGTGCAGGCCCACAACGAGCTGGACGACGAACTGTGTGCAGCGGGCTACAGGCGATTGCGGGAGAAGCGGCCCGCCTCTGAGGGGCCACCACCGCCGCTGCCGAAGCGTCCAACGCTGGAGCCCACAGCTCCTGAAGGTCAAGGAGAAAGAGCAGACGGACCAGTACCAGCTCCTGATCCTGACGACCCTGGAGATGCTCAAGGTCCTCCAGAAGGCGAGGCGCCCCTGCCGACGCCCGAGTCGGGAGGTCAAGAGCAGTCGGTGGGCAATCTCAGACTGCCACTGCCAAAGAGTGTCTTGAGCTGTACCAAGACAGAGTTGCGAGAGCTGGAGGCCATCATCGCACATATCCATCGGAATTTCGGACACTGCAGTATGAGCACGGTCAGCGCCGCCCTCAGATCTCGCAAGGCGGACCAGAAGCTCATTGATCTTTGCAGCCACTACGAGTGTCCAGCCTGTAAGGCAGCTCAAAGGTTTCAGATGCGACCTATTGCCAGCTCAGAACCGACTTTACCCGCTCCTGGTACTGAAATGGGTTGCGACAACTTCTATTGGACACATCCTCGACGAGCCTACCAAGTTCGTGGGACCCTCTGTGCAGATTATGGCAGCCGTTTTACCCAGACATCGATTCACTGTCAGAAGGGTGTCGAGGAGCATTGTGGCAACACCACCGCGAAGGAGATGCAGGAGGTAGTGCTGAAGGACTGGATCCACCACTACGGCAAGCCGGAGGTCTTCAGGACAGATCCCGAAGGTTGCTTCAGGCAGGTCGAGCAGCGCGCCTGGGTCTCGGGTAACGGCATGGAGTGGAGACCAGAACCCGGAGAAGCTCACTGGCGAATGGGAGTGATCGAAAGATGCATCGAGACGATCAAGGAGATCGCCACTCGCCTCGCCTGGGAGCTACCAGATGACACCGAGCCCGCGGACATCTTTCGCTGGGCTTGCGTGGCTAACAACGACCTGATGCGACACCAAGGCTACAGCCCGATGATGCTCATGATGGGCCGTACCCCGTCGGGGCAGGGCTTAGAGCAAGTGGAGAATCCTTCAGTCCTGAGCGCCAATGTGGTGGACAAGCATTTCCAGGAGGTCACGCGCATCAAGGCGGCGGCTTACAAGGCGTGCGTGGACCACTACCTGTCGGAGAAGACGAAGCGCGCTCTGCTGGCCAAGACGAGGCCGTTCAAGACATGGGAGCCTGGTGAGAAGGCACACTACTGGCGAGGTGCGAAAGGTAACAGCCACAAGACTCGGCCAGGTATAGCTGGTCGATTTCACGGTCCCGCCACTGTCTTGATGCAGGAGCGCGAGATGAAGAATGGAGTTGCGGTGCGACGAGGAGTTGTCTGGCTTGTTGACGGTGATCGTCTTGAACGAGCAGCGGCCGCTCACCTCCGCACGACTACGAAAGCGGAGCAGACCCTGGAGAGCATCTCCGCAGGGAGCTCCGACCACTTCAAGAAGATTCTGCAGGAGTTGACGAAGGGTGCTTACGATGATGTGGTGGATCAGCCTCGTCCGGGAGAATGGGACGATATTCCAGAAGGAGAGAATGGTGAAGTACCGGACCCACCCAGGACGACAACTCCCAGAAGCACAGCATTTCCTCAACCTGACGATCACGAAGGAGAAGCGGGGTCGGGCTCGAGTGACCACGAAGGGGCCGCACCTGAGGCCACACCGCCTCCGATGCCCGCACAGAATCCAGCTGAACCAGCACCGACACCGACCAGCGACCAGATCGACGAGAGCGAACCACCACCAGAAGGTTACAACAAGCGAGAAGCCAGCCAAGAGCCTCCTGGAGATCCAGAACCCAAGAGACATCGAGCCGACTTCGCAGGATACTTGAGCCATCTGTGCCAGAAAGTACCAACACTTGTCATGCCCGAGCTCGGTCGTGCCGATCCCGAGTCTGAGAGCAGTGCGAGTTGGACCTCACCCTGGGGGTATGATCAGAAGACGAAGGCTTCCGACCTGGTGGGCTTCGTGGGCGAGGACGAGCCGAACCTCGCGATCATGATCGGTTTCGCGCTGGAGGAGTCGGATGTGGATCAACTCAGCCGGAGGCCTGACAAGGCCCTCGCTGCGATGGTCAAACAGAACAAGGTCGAGGTGAAGCTCAAGAACCTCACGGCAGAGGACCGTGAGAAGCTCCCGATCGCGAAGGGTAACGAGATCAAGTCGTTCCTCAAGTATCGAGTTTGCGAGGCGGCCAGTCGTGCTGGAGTACACCCAGGTGCTCTGATGAAGATGAGATGGGTCATTACAAGGAAGGAGACTGGCGACCTCAAGGCTCGGTTGGTGGTTCTTGGCTTTACCGATCCGGGACTTGGGCGGATCAAGACCGCTTCCCCCACATGCAGTCGTCGAGCTCGCCAAGCTTTCCTGGGCGTCTCCGCCTCGATGGGCTTTCAGGTCTTCAAGGGCGACGTCAAGGCAGCTTTCCTACAAGGCGACCTTGGAGAAGAAGATCGAAATGTCCTGGCCGAACCCGTCAAGGAACTCAGGGAAGCCATGCGACTCGAGCATCACCAATGTGTCAAACTCAAGAAGGCGGTCTACGGTCTGGTGAACGCTCCTCGCAGATGGTGGACAAGAGTTCGCAGGGATATGGCCAAGCTCGGCTGGGTGGAGTCTACGACCGAACCTTGCCTGTGGTGTTTACGAGAACCTGGAGGACAGCTCAGAGGTCTGGCCGTAGCCCACGTGGACGACTTCATGATTGCGATTGACCAGCACTCGGACTTTGCAGTGGACGCCCTGCAGCAGCTCCATCAAGCCTATGAGTGGGGAAGCTGGGAGACCCAGGATTTTGTTCAATGTGGGACGCGGATCCGACAAGAATATGATGGACGCACAAAGTCGTGGGGCCGTATTCATCTGACCATGATTGACTACGCCCAGGAGCTCATGGAGATAGATATTCCCGCACATCGACGTCGCGATCCCGAGCAGCCGGTGACATCGTCAGAAGCTACCCGCCTGCGAGCTGCCTTTGGTCAGCTCATGTGGTTGGCTACGCAGGGCGTGCCCCTCATCGGGGCAGAACTGTCACTGCTGCTGGCATACAGTAACTCCGCAACAGTGAATACTCTCCTGCAGGCCAACAAGCTCATCAGGCGCACCAAGTTCGAGGCGACCAAGGAGCTCATCATGGAGAAGCATGCGAATCCGTGTGTGGTCGGCTATTCGGACGCAGCCTGGAATGTTCGACGGGATGGTTCTTCACAAGGTGGTTTCTTGATTTTTCTGACAGATTATACCTTGATGCAGAACCGAGAGGCGCCGATCTCTCTGCTGGCCTGGGCATCTGCAAAGTTGCCGAGGGTGTGTCGGAGCTCGAGTGCGGCCGAAGTACAGGCCGCCAGTGAAGCTCAAGAAGAACTGGAGTTCTGCAGGCTGCTGCTGAGCGAGATCCTGTTGGGACCAGCGCCTCTGAAGCAGTGGACTTCGAGCTGTGCGAAGATTCCTGGTGCCCTGGTCCTGGACTGCCGCGGCGTGTTCGATGCCCTGGATCGGTCAGAGAGCAGCGCCCTCGCTAGAAAGACAAGAGGAGCGCGCTGGAGGCCCTGGCCCTCAAGCGCGGCATGGCCGCCACGTCGACATCCCTGCGGTGGTGTCACAGCGGTGCGCAGCTGAGCGATTGTATGACCAAGAACTCGGAGAAGGCTCGTGCCAGCTACAACCTGTGGCTACAGCGAGGTACATGGAAGCTGATATACGATGCTAACTTCATCTCCGAGAAGCAGAGGAAACAACGAGGACTGCAGACACTAGACCAGGCTACATATTTTGCAGTCGATGACGATGATGCCTGGCAGTTGTACCCAGAGGATTTGGAGATCGAGGAAGAGATAGATATTCCCCCAGGACTTCCGACTCCCGGAAGCGGTGAGCGTGATGAGACATGATGCTACCTCTGTGCAGTAGCCTACACCACCTAAGGGGAATATTCTATGTGTGTACAGCAGTTCTTTCTCACTCCCCCCTGAGCGTGAAATAACGATAACATTTAAACAGCCGGCCGTGCAGATGGTTCGGGGCATGTGAATCTCAAATAGATTTCTAGGGTTCTTTGTGACCAGAGCTCCAGACCCCGTTTCCGTCCTGTTCGGGTCCACGGAGCTCTCGAACCCATGTGCAACCACCCGCACGTGCTCTGTTTTACTGTCCGTAGCCGTCCGGCTTATAGCCGGGCCAAGAGGCCCTTTTTGGTGATTTTGATTCATCGGTCCGAAGCTCAGGGGGACCGCTCGAGATAGAAAGCAAGTTTCTCTCATCGTTTCTGCTGCATATCAAGCTCTTCGAGCTCGACATCTCCGCCTACTGGCACAGCCCTGAGGACCAGCTCCTAGAGGGGAAGAGGACCAGCTCCCAGAGGCTGTGAGGATTTCTCGAGGTGAAAGGCTGAAGATCCGTGGAAGGCACGCTCCACTGACATCTTCCTCCACTTCCTCTTGGAAACCTGGGTCGACCCGTCCACTCGATCGAGGTCCCGACACGGCTCTTCGAACAGCGCCTGGCCGTGGTCACAGCCGGGACCCCCCGCGGATCCCCGGGCTCCCCCACCGGATCCCCACGACCCCCGTCAACCTCGCATCCTGAACCCCAACCCCCAACCGGCAATGTCTGGCCCGGAACCGATCCTGACCCCGGACCTCGCCCGGGCACCCTTACCCACTGGAACCTGTGTTCTTGAGACCTCCCGACCGAAAATGTCTGCCACGGAACCACGCCTGGCCCCCCACTTCGCCCCGGCATCTTGACCCACTGGAACCTCTGTTCTTGATACCCCCGACCCACAACTGTGGCCCGGAACCGAGCCTGACCCCCCACCTCGCTTTGGCATCCTGACCCACTGGAACCTCTGCTCTTGTGACCTCCCAACCGAAAGGGTCTCGCCCGGAACCGACCTTCACCCGCCACCTCGCCACTGCATCCTGGCCCACTGGAACCTTTGTCTTTGAACCCCCCCACTGAGAGCTTCTACCCTGAAACCGATCATGACCCCCCACCTCGCCCCTCGCCCCAGCATCCTTACCCACTGGAACCTCTGTTCTTGGGGTCCCCCAGCCGACAATTTCTGGCCAGGAACAGAAACAGACACACCAGCCCCTCTCAACATCCTGACCCAAAGGCATCTCTGTCCTTGGGAACCACCAACCGATATTACTCGCCCGGAACCGACCGACCCTGACCCCCACCTCGCCCCAGCACCTTGACCTACTGGAACCTCTGTTCTAGAACCCCCCCAGCTGACAATTCCTGGCCCGGAACCGACTCTGACCCCGCGCTTCGCCCCGGCATCCTGACCCACTGGAAACCTCTGTTCTTGGGACCTCCCGACCGACAATTTCTGCCCCGGAACCGAACCTGACTCCCCACTTCGCCCCGGCATCCTAACCCACTGGAATTTCTGTTCTTGAGACCCCCAACCATCAACTTCTTGCCCAGAACCGATCCTGACCCCCCACCTCGCCCTGGCATCCTTACCCACTGGAACCTCTGCTCTTGTGACCCCCACCGAAAATGTTTCGCCCGGAACCGACCTTCACCCGCCACCTCGCCACGAAACCGACACGGAACCGACCCTGAGCCCCCACCTCGCCCCGGCATCTTGACCCACTGGAACCTCTGTTCTTGGGACCCCGATCTGGTCCAGAACCGACCCTGCCTCCCCACCTCGCCCCGGCATCCTGACCCACCCCCCCAGCCGACAGTGCGTGGCCCGGAACAGACCCTGACCCCCAACTTCGCCCCAGCATCCTGACCCACGGGAACCTCCGTTCTTGGACCTCCCCACCTGACAATTCTGGTCCGGAACCGACCCTGACCCCCCACCTCGCCCCGGCATCCTGACCCACAAGAAGCTCTGTTTCTGACACCGCCCAAGGCAAGTGCCCGCGTGGCCATACACATAGGAGCCTTCAGGGGCTTGGTTGTGATGGTGTTTGGATTTCGGCCCATGCTAAGACGTACCCCTCCCCCATGTGTGCGTTCATTGCTGCCGCGTTGCTAGAAGCCGTCCGACTCAGATTTTCGCACCTTTGTCAGGCGCCGACTCCCACCAGTCTCCAACCCACTGGGCACGTGTATGACTGGTCCTTGCCCCAAGACAAGAGTTTACGAGACAAGTTGGGTATTGGTGCCTATGACGATGGTTGGGAAATACCGCCAGGGTTGCGACCATACTACACCCCACTAGACCCGTACACGGTCCGAGGAATCCACATGGACTGTATGTTGCACCGACCTATCATACATGGGATGCACGAGGACCCACTTTCGCAGTCTGCAGCCCTCTCCCCCCCCCCCCTTTACGGCTCCCCCTGACTGACACAACAGACTTGAAATTTCGGAGGCCAGGCGAAGGGCCGGGCACAAAAGGAGAGCCGCGCCCACCCAGGTGCCGCATGTGTTACGCTCACGTTTAAAAAGCAGTATGTGCCGGGTGCAAAATATCTCGATGTTTTGCTCGACGATGTCAGTAGCTCGACCTCCGCGGGTGAAGGACTTTGCCCAAATGTTTGCCCAAATGTCCTACTTTGCCCAACTCTTAGTGTACGCCCACTATAAAGGCAGTAACCCTTGCTCTGTGTCTGCTCGGGGATCAGGATGTTGGGGATTGATGGATTGGGATTGTGATTCATTGATACCCTGACAGACGTCTGTTTCCGTGGCGGCAATTCTTGTTGCCACGCCACCTGCGCCGACTGGTGCAGGCAGGAGCTTGCGTGTTCTTGCCGCGAGCTGCTGCCGCGGCTGCCCCTCCTGTTCTCTTACCATCCTCTGTGGTTAGGCTTCGACGCTCCGCCTTCGACCGAACCGAACCGAACCGAGGAAGAGGAGGAGGAGGAGGTGGAGAAGGAGAAGGAGGAGGAGGAGGAGGAGGAGGAGGAAGAAGAGGAGGAGGAGGAGGAGGAGGAGAGGAGGAGGAGTCGCCAGGTGTTTTCGGACGGGGCTAGGACGAGGATTAATCCATTCCAAGGCGTTCCGGTGCACCCTCGGAGCGCTCCAGAACGCTCTGAGACGGCCGCGGTGCCTGAGGAACTCCACTGGGACCACCCCAAGGGAACGCTCGAGGAACTGCCCTGGGACCACCCCAAGGGTGGTCCCGTTGGAGTTTCTCGAAGTTCGGCCGCAGGCGGGCGCCCACGTGGGAAATCTTGCCCTGCGGGCGGACATGTCGAGAAACGATCGGGTTTCCCAATGCTCGGCCGCGAGCGGGCGCCCTCGGGGAACATCCCGCCCCGCGGGCGAAGGCCACTTCGAGAAACTCCCGTGGGACGACCCCAGTGGGGGGCCCCGAGGGAGTTTCTTGAAATTCGGCCGCGAGCGGGCGCCCGCGGGGAACATCCCGCCCTGCGGGCGGAGGCCATTTCGAGAAACCGCCCCTGGGACCACCCCGCTGGTGCTATTGCACCGAATAGAGCGCACCCTATGTGTTGCAATCACTGCCTTGGGCCCGCCATCTAGTATCAGAAGGATTGTGACAGCTGTTCCAGCCAAAATACGTGCCAGTGGCCTGCTGCCTGGGCGCACCACTCACGATCCAGCGGGCTCCGAATGGCCCCCCAAAGTCGAACCAAGAGTGATGCCACTCCTATCGCCCGATCATCGTCGGTCGACTTTGGAAGTAGACTGATGAACACCACCATGAGCTGCCACGGCCACGAGACACATCTTTCAACTTCATGGTATATGTCGGTTAACGCCTGGATCGCTTGATCAGGTAGACGTCGGAGATCGTTGATGCTGAAGCGCCCCAAGAGGGCCCCAAGTCGTTTCTGAGAGGCCCCCAAGACGGCCCCCGACGGCGTCAGACGGGCCAGGAACGCCATGAGACGGCCAAAGAAGCCCCCGAGAAGCTCCAAAAGGATTCCAAGAGGCCCTCAAGAGGTCCCAAGAGAGCCCAAGATAACCCCAACATGGTCTCCAAGACGGTCACAAGATGGTCCAATCGACCCCCGAGTGCCTCAAGAGGCTGCGAAGAGGCAAACCCCTTCTCCTTTTTCCTCCTTATCCTCCTCCTCCCCTTCCTCCCCCCCGCCTTCCCCGAAACCTTTCCTAACCGACTCGGGGAACGGTCCGATAGCTTGGCCAAGCTCTAGCCCAGCTGTCGGACACATAGGCGCTTCCACAAAGGCAGGGGGCGGCGGTGATTCGCCGTAGGCGTCTTCGATATGAACACAAGCATCAGTCACGCAGCACCCAGAAGCAGCAACAGCGACTCTCCCCCAAGGGGTCGGCGGTGCGGCGTAAGCCAAAGTAAACCCAGACAAATGCCATGAAAACCTGCAAAACCTCACCTTGATCCGGACAAAGACCCGAATCCTGAAGTGCAGCAACAAAAAACACTGGACCTCCAAGTGCAACGAAGCAATGCACTGGGCGAACAAAATCTTACTTTGCAGGAAAGGATGTCGTTTTCCCGACTTACCAATATCCTGCTGGTTAATCGTTGTCCTGGCCTCGGGGGGGGTACGTTTCCGCCGGTTCGCGGCGGCGCGTTTGCGCTTCAGCCCTTCCAGGATGCTCCGGGTCAAGAGGGGCCGCCTGACTTCAAGCATCGCGCCCCGCGACGGGCGGCGCGCAACTGCCTTCGCGCCCTCAGGCCGCGCCCCCCGATCGACGGCACAATCTCCGGCCGAGACCGCGATACCCGAGGCGTGGATATCATCACGCCCCTGCTGGTGACCTTCGATTCCCCTTCAAGCGAAGTGATAGTAGGGCGCCGGAAGGACGCCCCGTGATTGCGGCCAGATGGTAGCCAAAACACCTCTGATAAACTTGTGAATTCTGGTCATGTTGTGAGATCCCCCCAGGACTTCCCTGCTTCTGGTCAGTAAGAAGGCAGGGCCCCTTCATGATGTCCCTATCTGCGGTCAGATGGCAGGTACCCCTGACGATCTCGTTGCTTGTCAACTGTCGAAGACCCTTGACGCATTTTGATATTCGCTATCAAATAGGATGGGGCTTAACAGATGCCTCACTTTGTGATCAGATGGATCAGGATCCCCAGGGATTCCCCTGAGTCTGTCAGATGAGGTCTCCTACGTCCCGAGGAAATTCCTCGAAATTCGGCCGCAGGCGGGCGCCCGCGTGGAAATTCCGCCCTGCGGGCGGGGGGGCTTTTTCGAAAAACTCCCCTGGGACCACCCCGAGGGTGGTCCCGAGGGAGTTTCTCGAAATTCGGCCGCGGGCGAGGTGGTCTTTCCCTCATCTTTGGGAAACCTGGGAGTTTCTTGAAATTGCGCGCCTGGGAATTCATTTTGAGGAACTCCCTTGGTACCACTACAAGGGTGTGATTGAGGGAGTTTCTCGAGATTCTTCGGCCCAGCGCCGAGGCGGAATTTCGAGAAATTCACTCGAGCATACCCTTGGGGTGGTACCATGGGAGTTTCTCAAAATAGGTTACTTCTTTTGAATTTCTGGAAGCTCCCCTGAGCGCACCAACCGTCTTGGGACCGTCCTTTGCTTTCTTGGGGTTCTCTCGAAAACGAAATGGAGAAGAAGGCGAGAGCACGCGAATGGTGATGATGATGCTGCTGCTGGTGATGGTGATGCTGATGCTGCTGATGATGCTGCTGCTGATGATGGTGATGAGGAGAAGGAGGAGGAGGAGGAGGGGATAGGGAGGGAGAGAGGGGAGGAAAGCGACGGGGAAGGGGAGGAGAAGAGGAAGGGTGTATGGAGATTTGGAGGACAAGTAACATCATCACGAGGACTAAATCTATAAAACTGATAAGGAAGAGGAGAGAAGCAATGAGAGTAGTGATAGAGGGGGGATCAGAAAGAGAGGGAACGCGCCTGATGCCACAGTCCTCCCCTATCATATGTATGTGTGCATGTATGCATGAATGTATGCATGCATGTATATGATGTAAGGTACTACAATGCAATACAATGCAATGCAGTGCAAGGCAATGCAACGCACTGCAATACAATGCAATGCAATGCAATGTAACGCAATGTAATGCAATGTAATGAAATAGAAAGTACAGTAAGATAATGAAATTAGAGGTGCATACATATGTATGTAAGTGTATATGTCTATACCTATATATCACTACATATGTATATATACATATATACATATATACATATATATATATATATATATATATATATGTTAAGATGCTTGTCTAGACATCTGTGTATCTATAAATGTACATATAACACGGCGCAGGGCGGGAGGGGGCTCAAAATTGCTGCCCTTAACCCCCATGGCAGGTCCTGGGGCCTGGCGACGCTCACTGGGCGGTCACCTGGGCCCCCCCAGGCGTCCCCTGTTGCAGGATTGACACCTGTCCCTCAGATATCCTTGCTTTGGGATTGTCGGGGGATCGCCCGAGGTCTACGGTCTACGGAGCACGTGCGATTGGGCCATAGCATCAGCACGTGCTACAGAGAGTTGCCAATTCGCATGAGAAAGGCTCCGGCCCGCAGTAGACAGTCCCCGGGCATGTGAGCGAGCGCCACGAATACTTAACAGTTACAGGTTCGACGATGCACGCGAAGCGCCTGTCCCGCTGGGTTGCAGTGGACAGGGTAAGGAGTGAAAGAAGGACGACGAGGTTGACGAGGTAGAGGTATTAAAGGGACCGTGTGCAGAGGCGCCGGCGGAAGCGGCAGTCGAGGTGGAGGAGGGGGGAGAGGGGAGAAGTAGAAGACAGGTGTCGACAAGGAGACGGACGAGCGGTGGACAGGGTACGCCCCAATGTTCGTGTTGCTGGTTTTATCGCCCCTGTACGGGAGGAATCTGTCCTTCTTCCAGAAGCTTGCAGTACGCCTCTTGGACGGGAGCTGCAGCGCGGATGAGGGCACCAGGCGCCGTGGCGCCGTCATCATAACCCAGACATTGGACTAGCGCATAGAGAGATAGAAGGAGGAATGAACGGGGCAGCGAGCGCAAATGCAGAGACAACTAGAAGTACGGGGGAGAGAGAGAGAGAGAACAAAACAAGTAAAGAAAAACGATAATGAAGGGGTGACAGAAATATCGCATCTGTACATCGATGCCCAGAATTGGCACAGGGGGGCACCTCTGGGTTCCTTCGGAATCATACCTATTCCAGAGATGAGAACCTGCACGAAAGGAACGGTGTCGACGACAATCCCAACAGTATTTCTTTTCAATTCTTGGCCCCTGTGATCCCGACCCCTTCCCAAGGCCAATTTTTCGTCCTGGATCCATCTTTGATCATCCGGGGGCTCGATGACGGGCCCTTGGATGCCGAAATCGCGGTGAAGAAACATATCGTCGGAGATCTGGGCTTCGGGGGGAAGACGAGGAGAAGGTTGAGGAGGAGGAGGAGGAGGAGGAGGAGGGGGTGAGGGAGGGGTATGAGGAGTATGAGGAGGAGGAGGAGGAGGAGGAGGAATAATCATAATAACACAACTTTTATTAGTCATAATAATGATGATACGAATAATATTCATAATACCAACAAGAAGCATAATAACGAGGAAAAAAGGAGGAGGCGGAGGAGGAAGAGGAAGAGGAGGAAGGGAGGAGGAGGAGGAGGAGGAGGAGGAGGGGGAGGATCGTGAGATGAGGGAGCTAACGCCAACGAGCCCGCCGTCTGACCCTACTGGCGGAGCATGCGCTTTTGGAGCTGGCCGCGTGAGGCCTCGCCGGCCAGCTCTGGGTAAACCTGGTCTCTGCGCCAGCTGCTCCTCGTGATCCAGGCCTTCTAGATGGGGTCGGAGTAGATGGGGTCGAAGGATCGCGCCGCATCGCCGATGCATCGGCGATACGGCTCGATGTGGAGCCCGATTTGCTTCACGTCGACGTCTCCGATGCATCGCCGACGTATCGGCAATGCGGTGCGATCCTCCGACTACATCCACTCCGACCCCGTCTAGGAGACCTCTACGTGAGTGTGTCCGTGGCGGCAGCAAATGCCATCGAAGAAGAACAGCTGCCAGAGCTCTGCGCGGATCTTTTGGGTCTGCGCTGTAGTCTCCTGGCGGCGTTCCTGGCGCTGTCGCTTGCGCGCTCCGGACGCCAAGGAGGGGGGGCCCTCCGCCGATCCAAGACATCCGCGCGGAGCTCCATACGGCTTGGTCCCAGCTCAGTACAGGCCCGCCAGATGATCTGTGAAGGGGCTCGGGGAAGTTGTCCCTCAGACTGGGGCGCAGCAGGTTGGCCGATCTGAGCTCTTCCTCGGGGTTCCCACCTGCTCAATTTTTCCGGCCATGCCTGGAATTTTTGTGGGCGCCAGGCGGCAGAAGTCTGATCGAATATTTGGGGCACCTCATATCGCACTTTACGCAACGATCCTTGATTTCGTTACGACTCAAGGGCTGCTCGTAGACCAGCACTACAGGCTGAAGGCGGTCGCCAGCAGCACACCGCCCGACACGCGGTCGTTTGGTTGACAGGGGGGAGCAGCGCTCCTCGCCTGCGCCTCTATTGCACCAAATCGACTGCTTCACAAGAACTCCGCGGCATGGAGACAGCAGCACAGTTATTTGATCGCTTTGCTCACTCCGCCGTCCCTTAATGTGGCGTCGCTGGTTTTTGCCCGCGCGCTCGTTGCCCTTGTTGCGCTGCTAGGCGGTGGTCTTCTTCAAGCGGCGTTACGTCAGCAGTCTTGGAAGTGGAGCAGTTCCTGTGTAGTTGTTTCTAGTGGGCTTGTTTGGGCCCGTCATGGGTATGCGGCACCATCGTGAGTTGGGCTTGTCACCCATGGAGTTGGGCTTGTCACCAATGGAGTTCCACTGTTGGGCCATTCGAGTGCTTGTTTGGGGTCCGTCTGCGGCTATGTTGGAATTTCTGTGGGGCGCATTGGTGTTTGTGCGAGGATGTTAGGCTTCATTCGGCCGCTCTACGACTAATATTGCGGGATCCTGGGTCCGCCCGTATACGAGATGAACATGCTCAGGGAGCGTAGCAGGAGTTGTCTTGGGGTCCTTGGGAGGCCTCTCGCTGCCTAGATTTTTAGTTCTAACAAGGTATTAGGACCTGCCCCCCCAAGATTTAACCACCCCCATTCTTTTCGCATTCCAATTTGTATCTGATTCTGCCCCATCGTCCACCATCCGAGACATGAATTCAGATCATCCAGGCGCCCTCAACATGTGAAGGGATTTTTCTCTATATAGATGTATATCTAAATAAATAAAAATATAAAGTGGCAAGCGCGGCCGCAGACATGCACCAGCCAACGCCAAGCACTAATCGTAATCGCCGCCGCATGGGTTTTGCAGACCAAGTTGCGGGTGGGTGGGTGAGATGTTTGCAAGGGCATGGGATTTGTCAAGTCATTTGTAAAAGTCGTTTGCACCTCATAGATTGCACCTCTCGGTTTGCACCACATATACTGCGATCCACATAGATTATCCTCTTTTAAAAGAGACCAGATTCTATCCCCCTCAGGATTATCCGTACCCTTTCTTCGTTTTGCAATGTACACATGATTCTGTCCCATCGTCCACTGTAAACATGAATTCGGACCTTCCCAAGGGGGGCCGTATCGACCACCCCCGCCATCCTCTGCAAACAACTCTATGCGCGCGCACTTGTTTATCAAAACTCATTAATTTTCAAACTTTCCTGGCAAAAGATCGGGTGAAGTGCACACGCATGCGTCGTCGCGCACGCATGCCGGACTCCTTCAACATTTCTGGCTGCGTCAGGGTTTTCGAAATCGAGTGTCCCAAAAACATTGGAAACACATGGTTTCGCAACACGGAGTTTCAACGAAAGCTTGCGAACGCGCTCTTGCGAATTTGGAAGAACATCGGAGGAATTTCAACACTCTCCTAAACTGCTGCCAAGCGTGCTTCGTGCGCATGCTGAAATCGTTCGGAAGCCCTTGCGCGCGTGCTGTCGCAAGAACCGTTTGCAAAACATAGGACGAAGTGCGCACGCGCGCGTCGTCGCGCGCGCATGCCGAAATCAGTGACAAACGTTCGGTTTCGTAAGGGTTTCAAATCCGAGGGTTTCAAATCCGAGTATCAAAACCATACAAACAACACATGGTTTTGAAAGAAAACGTGCGCTCGAGCTCTTGCGAATCCTTAACACAACCGTAAGTTTTGCCCCCCAACATTTTCATGGAATTCTGTCAAACGGGCCTCCCGCGCCGCATGCCGAAATCATTCGAACGCCCCTGAACGCGTGCTGAAAGGGAGGGGCACGATCCGTGTCGCATAACACAATGCGGCTACTCTCGCGCGTCGGCTGCGCGCGCATGTCGAACTCCTTCCAAAAATTTCATCACTGACACGAAAGCGCCGTCATCGTCGTCGGTGTCATCGGCATCGGCGCCGTCATTTGCCTTGCCGTCGTCATCGTCACCTTCGTCACCATCATTACTCTCATCATCTCATCAGCGTGTCTACCATTGTCGGCGTCGCCATGATACCGCGCCCGCCCAAGTCACCGACTCGAATTGAAGTGCCCGTTTGGAAGTGCCAAGCGGTCAGCGCCACCGCGGCCGCGTCGGTCGCGCCAAACTAGCTGGCCGCTGTGCGCGCGAGCATGCGCGGGCTGTCGCTGCCGCAGAGATGCACCAGCCAACGTCAAGCACTCATCGCAATCGCCGCCGAATGGGCTGTACAAACCACGTTGCGGGTGGGTGGGTTGGATGATTTCAAAAACATGGGAGGTGGTCAAGCGCGGTGCAAGGCAGTTGCTGGCACCACAGGGATTGCACCACAGAGACTGCACCATATAGATTGTTCAGCATATAGTGTGCCACATACATTACATCACATATATTGCCCAGTGCGAGCAGCAATGCGTTACACCACACAGTTTGCTCCACGAAATCTGCACAGCATATATTGCACACCATGCTTTGTATATTGCAGATTGTAGTACATCGGTTGCACCACTTTTGTTGCACCACGTCGATTTGCACAACATGCACTGCACCACACATGTTGCACCGCGTCGATTGCACCAGACGTATTGCGCTCCACATGGTTCGCACCACATATACTGCACCACGTGATTCGCACAATATAGGTCGCAACATCTATACTGTACCACGTGTGCTGAACTTCACAGATTGCGCAACATGCGTTTCGCCACATCCCCCATACGATGCCCCACATACTGCCCCGCATGATGCCCGATACGATACCCCGCAGGCTGCTCCGCAGGATCTGCCACGATAGATCTCATAGGATGCCCCCTAGAGTATGCACCGCACAATGCACCCAATGAAACCCACCCCAGGACGCTCCGCAGGACGCCTCATCAGGTGCCTTACGCGATGCTTCACACCATGTCCTTCCCAACTGTATCCGAATATGATGCCCCATTTGATTGTCCATATGCTGCCACCTAGGATGACTCATCACTTGCCCCGCAAGATGCCTTGTGCGGTGCCCAGTATACCGCCCCGCACGCTGCCCCGAATGATGCCCCACCAGATGCCCTCCCCACAGGATGCCCCCCTACAGGCTGGGAAAGGTTTTCTCCTAACGCTGCCACGTGGTCCGATGCCGCATAGCAGCAGGAATTATGCGATCGATGGCTGCACTCTGTGATACAGTGGCCGAACACACTGCGCTTCCGGTGTCCATGCCCACTTCGCCTGTTATACGGGTCGCACAATCGTGGGACCATATCGTCACGAATGTTTCCGCCTGCCACGTGTGTAAGACATATCCACTTTTGTGTACCATGTGACAAATCACAGTATGTTTCGGAGCGTCCGGGGCCCCTGGCGACGTCGACCACCACGACGACAATGGTGAGACCGTCTCAGGCGAAACCGTGCCAAAGCGAGGCCAAACCAGGCAAATTTCGAGGATATTTCAGGCGAAAGTGGGCCCAAACCAAGCCACACCAGGGCCAAACCAGGCAAATTGTGAGGGCGTCTCAGGCGAAACTGGGTCCACACCAGGCCAAAGCAGGGCCAAACCAGGCAGATTGTGAGGCCGTCTCAGGCCAAACTGGGCCCAAACCATACCAAACCAGGGCCACCACCAGGCAAATGGTGAGGATGTCTCAGGCGGGGCGCGTCGCCCAACCAGGCCGAACGAGGCCAAACCAGGCCAAACCAGGGCCCAAACCAGGCATATATTGAGGACGTCCCAGGCAGAGCACGACGCTTGAAGTCTCTGGCGGCGTCGAGATGTCAAAGGACGTCGACGGATGTCCTCCTCGTCCCCTACGGGCTGATGTACGCAAGGCCACACAAGGTGGCGACGTCGATTGAAACGCAAAGGTTCTGTGTAGTATCGCGGCTCTCATGCCGACCTGCCTCGCAACCCTCGGGAGCGGCAAAGAGGGGGGTGTCCAAGAGGGGGGGGTGCAAATCATGACCGGCGGCATGTGCGCGGCCCAGCGGGGGGGCCAGGGACGTAATGAAATGAGAAGATGCGCCATGAAATCTGGGGAAATATCATGGCCCACGCCATGATATCCCCCCCCCCTAGTCATCACCCCCCTCTTTTCCGCCCCCGAAACCCGCCTGCGCCTGCGCACCAGATCACGACCGGGCCAGCGACCTGTCGCCGAGCCGCCTTCTACCGATCGCCAAGACACACTCGCCACACGGCGCCCGCCGCAGCACCCGCCGATTGCGGCCCGCGCCTGCTCGTTCTCATATGCACGGCGTACATATCCGACACGGTGCGCGTAACCACGTTGAGGATGTCGCAAAAACTCGCTCACACCCCGCCGTGTCATCAACACTCGTTCCCGCACGCGGGGGAAGATGCTGCGCCATCGAAACTGTGTGATGTACGCGACGTGGAACACACAGCCGTAACCAAAACGGCTGCGAGTCTGAAGTGACAGCCCGCGCACCTGTCTAAGTCATCAAATTGGGCCAAACAACAACAGCCGCCCAGGCAGTCCATATGTGACGAGGGAGAAACTGGCTCTTCCGTTGCCTCCCTTACCAAAGCATGCCAAAGTGGCCAGCAGATGGCGAGTGCTGGTGAAAAGCGGAGGTGCAACACGCTCACTCGCGCGCGCGCGCCCACCCAGCCGCAAGGGTGACGAGCGCCGGGCGCGGGCCTCGCTGGATCGGCCGCGGATGACCTGGAGCGAGGGCAAAGATAGCGAGGGCAGCGGGTCGGCTGGAAACCCTACGGGTTAAGGGGGGGCCCTAAGGGTTAAGGGGGGACGCCAAGGAACAGCCTAGGCCTTTGGCATGGGGAGTTTCTGCTCGGTTATTCCTGGCCCTGGGGGTGGCCAACTGACCACGAAGCGCGTGCGAGGCAACGTGGGGAGGGCGAGATAAAGAGAAGGCGGGGGGGAACAAGAGAAGGCTGGGAATGCTTCTTTCACGCACAAACGCACACACACACACACAGCCACACACACACAAACGAACGCTGCGAAGAAGCGACAGGGAGGCGAAGAAAGGGGAGGGTCAGGGTACAAACATGCGACAATGGACGGTATGGGGCAGGGAGGGCATGGCCGTGCACGCACGCGCCAGAGCCACGGCGTAGTCGTGGACGTGTGACAGAGGCGTGCCGGGACGTGATGCAGGCTTTTCAATCCAGAAGTTCCACTACGCGTAAACAGTTGTGCTACGCTGGAGATCTTCACAACGACTACCATGTTTGCAACTACTATCTGCTGAAAGAACCCTCTCCTCACCCCCTGCCTCCTTCTCCTGGTGGTGCGATGTGGCGCCTCCGAAAAAAACAACGCACGATGTGATCGATTACTCTGGTACGGCGCCAGGTCTGGCGCTGTTAACAGCATATGGAAACAAATCACCTTTGGTATGTTTTCTTGCAGGCGGGATCCCGATGTGGCTGCCGATTGTCACACGCAGGAAACACAAACACTGACGTAGAGTCCTGGGTGGTCCCAGGCGGGCCCTCGAATTTGATCGACTGACTGGCTCCCTAATCCCGAAAAGGCCATTGGGAACCGCCGCCTCCAATACAGCACGGGACAAGATAACTCAACCTTCCTTGCAACACGAATAAGTGTGCCCAGCCTGTTTCAAGAGTTTCTCGTGGGTGATCCCAGGACATTCCAAGGTAGAACCAAGGTTGTTGCCACTTGGGCCTGGGGGGTCCCATCCAATCCGTGGGAGCTGCAACTACTTGAACATCAAGCTGTGGCTGGATGATGCTAGCTTCCTCGCCTTCTCTGCCCCTTCATGGACCTGAAGATCCTAAACATGGCCAGTGTGCTGGACCCGCACAAATCCCACTGGAACTTCGCGATGGGTTCAAAAGTTCATTTACCAGACCCAGCAAAGCTCCAAGGGCTTCCCACGGCATTCCCTGCAATACGGCCCCAAAAGTAATTCCACGAACGGATGCCAAAAAAACAAAGAATCTAGCTTCCGGCCCCCAGCGCGGCACCACAACTATCAGCAGAGGGCCCTCGAGAAGCAACCAAGAGCCCACGAGAAACACACACGCGGTCCGCTAGAACCCCAAGCGGCCAATCCGACTCCGAATGGCCAGTCCGGCCATGCGACGTCACGACCACGCCACGCCACAGCATCGCAACAGTGCGTCCCCAAGCTCGACGCCGTGGTCGCTGCCGTGGCGCTGGCCATTACGTTGACCGTCCGGAAAAGGGGGTGGGGAACAAGAAAAAAACTGGATGCGGCATGCAATGCGCCCCTTCCTCGCCCACCTCTTTCCCGCCCCCCCCTCCTGAAAACAGGGCGGGGGCCTTTTTCGAAAGCAGACGAACAAAACGTTCTTGACCCAATACAGTTGCGGCCAACATCTACCATGATCAACAGGGCTTCCTAAACGACGCTCTCTACAAGCTCCAAAACAGGCCACGCTCACCCACTCGGGACGGTTTACTTGGATACCCCCCTGCGAACAATAAGTCAAATGTGGGAACGGGCGACATAAAGACGGCAATGGCGACTGGCAACGGGCGGGTTCGAACGGCGCGGGCAGCGCAACGAAGCCAGGGCGCCATCCTAGCAAGACGAATGATAGAACGGTAAAAAAGAAAGCATAGCCGGCGCAAGCATAAGTCGATTATGCTGTTGGCGTAACGGCACAGGGCCCCCATAACACATGACACACGAATTGAACGTTTCGATGAACACCGAATCATGCAATACGTTGGACATTCCTGGAATGCGGGTGCACTGACGCACGCGTGCGCACTCGGATCTCAACGGATCCTGCGACCAAGTCCCTGGCCTAGCGGCTCACGATGACGGCCAGGGCACGGATTGGGCGAACTCTCCGCGAAAGCGCCAACTCGTGTCTTCCGCGCATGAACTGCCAGTTGGCACCTCGCACGCGCGTCGACGCGTTGCCCCGGCACTCTGCCAAAGCACATGCAATAGTCTCACGAGTTCCAACTTCGATCACACAGATGCCTCGCCGTCATTCTCCATCGCGCGCAGCGTAACCTCACGGCCCTCTGGCTGCGCTGACTGGCGCGATGACATGCAGCTTTTCGTCGACTAACCACTCCACTACATCAGAAATCACACGCCAGCACACATGCCGGCCCGCGCCTCATCGGCACTCACGTTGTCCTGGTCTGCCCTTGCGCGCTCAGGTTTGCACCCTCGTGCGTTCTCGCCACCGCGCTCCTTGCCCCGTCCCAGCGACCGCGTCTCATTGGTCCATCAATTTTCCCGAATTCCCGTCATCTCTAATTTTCATTGCCCTGTCGTCGTCTCCTGGGCCCCCTGCCTTCCGGCGGATTAACGTCGGCCAAGCGTTCGCAGTCATCGTCGACAGAAATAACGCGGAGCTCGCTCCACCCCGCCCAAGGCCCTCGAGACTCCGTCCACTTCCATCTTTTCCAGTCGTCGAACATACTCTCCTGATCGGCAATTCACTCGCCCGGGGGATCTCCTTCCTATTTCTCCGTCCAGGCACGTGCATTTTGGTCATGGGCCCACGTCGTCGTTGAATGGCTCACCCGCCTATACACGCCCACTTACTTTGACGGTCTGGCCATCTTGCGCGCCACATCGATAACGCGCTCGCGGGGGTCTGAGCCGAGCGGCTCGCGGGCGCTGCCCACCCCCCAGCCATCGCCGCGCGCCCGCGGCCCCCCGACGCGGCGCGCAATAGCAGCGCGCCCCGATAACTCCACGGCAACCCTTCGGGCCACTAACGGCCCTGCGCCCGCCACCGCGCCATCTTTGGGCGCTGCCATCGGCGGCGCCACTCTGGCTCTAACATGCATCCCGAGCTCGCTGGGGCCAGGTTGCCAGGGCGACCCTGCCACGTTGTTAACTTCCTCTGAATTCCACTTGCCCTCGCGAGTTCCGTTGCGCCCGAACATTCGAGACCTGGCGGCGCCTTCTGGAGCGCGGGCGATGAACTCTTGACTTTATTCACGCGCGCCCAAACAGCACAACTCCCCCGCCCCGCCCAGAGGTCGCTGCACCCGCTGCGAGGCGGAGTTCCCAGATTCATTCTCCAGACTCGGGCAGCGATTAGTTTGGGCCGCCGCCCCGTCAATAGATGCCGCAAACTTGTCGACGAGAGAAAACGCATGACACCATATCGGGCACCCAAGACACGGGCTCATGTCATAATGCGACCTCTTAAGCGCCCGACTACCCGTTCGATTTCACCGCGCGCATGGGGATGTCCGACCAGACAAACTTCTATCCCACGTAAACATCGCAGGAGGCTACAGCCGCTTCCTCGAGCGCCGCAATAGATGACCCCCCACGGGTCCTGAGGGCCACTCCATTGCGCCAAGAAAACGGCATCATGTCGCGCGCAAATTCGACTGAATACGGAACGCGCCCTTTGCAATTAAATTTGACGCCGAACGAACTTGGCGCCCAGGCAGCGCAAGGCGACGATTACGTCTCCAACGCCCGCTTCCTCGCCGCCTGCTCTGCCCCCGCCCAGCCGCGCGCAGCCGGCTGAATTCACCGGCGCCCCTCGTTGAAGCACCCCTCTTGTCCCCGCGCGACCAGACCCCCATTCGCATGCCCTCGCGCGCCAGCTTTGGCTGGGCAAATGAGTCTCAGCATGGCGCTCAACTCCAACGCCGCTGGTCCCTAGGTCGCGCGCAATCCTCGCGGGCGCCCCTGCCGCCTCTCCAACGAGCCCGCCCTCGACACCCCTTGGCGCGCCGCCCCAATCCTCGCCGTAGCTGCCCTTCCAATTATGGCTGGATTTCGACTGGTACACGAGGGGTCGCGGGGGCTGCCCTGGAAAACCCTGGCATCTCTCTTCGCTAGCCCCTTCGGCCCCCCTCGCGCCCTCTCGACTCGCCGCGCCGCTCGGGGCCCCGGTGGGAGAGACTTACCGCGCGTCTCGTAGATCGCCGCCCCTTGCCCAGCTCCAAAGCTCGAGGCAACTGCGGGATTGCCCATCGTCGCGTCGACCGAGCACAGCGCGGCCCCCAGCCTCGACCACCTCGCGCGCAGGCCCGAGCACATGTTCAACATCGGCTACTTGGCCGGGCGCGCTCGCCATGAACCCCTTTTCGCTCGCGAACGATACCTCGCGCCATGGTGCCCAATGACCGACGCATTCGCCGCGCCGCGCCGCTTCCGTTGTTCGAGGCCGTTGCGGGTTGAATCGGGAAGTGCGTTTTCCACGTTCGAAAGTGCAGCAGCGCTGCGAGCTCCAGAGACCGCGGCAAAATCGCCCCCATCTCACTTCCCAAATCACCCAATGCACTTCATAAGCATATTCGCAGGCCCCCCCCCAAACCATCTCCGCTAACTGTAGCTCGGCGCACTTGTGCATCGCGCGTTTCTCCAGCTTGGTGCACTTCGAAATTCGGTTGCCCCCGCCGGTGCCACGGCCGCAGGCAACGCCGCACTCGCGCAACGCATGGCCCCTCTTGATCACAAGCCTTGCCCCCTGCTCCTGGTCGCCCAGCGCCGCGCCCCCCATTGCTGCACCTCTTTAGGTGGCCCCCGTACTGCGGGGCAATCAGCGACATCGCTCTCGCCGGCAACTTCGCCCATCTCCACGCTGTGGCGTGGCGCGCAGGCTCTGGCAGAGGTTGCCCCGGCATCTGCGCGGGGTCACCTGGGCCCCCCCCCCTGCCCCCCCTGACAGGGGGGCAATATCGTTGGCGTTCTCGGCGCAGCAGGCTGCGACGTGGCCCTTTTCGCTACAATTGTAACACTCCCTCTCGCTGGTCGGCCCAAATCAACCCTACTTCATTCATTCCAGCCCGGGGTTTCACCCCGTTGGCACCCTCCTGGGGGGCCCGCCGCGCAGCCTCCATTTGCGCGCCCCCCGGGCAACCCTTGGTGCCTCGATGTCCCCGCATGCGCCCCCCTGCCTGCGCCCCTCGGAAACTCTCGGCTCCGTTGCGCCCTCCTTCTCCGCAAACTTTCTCCGCCTTGGCGGTTCCTTGGGCGGCGCTGCCCTTGACCTCGTACCCAAAACTTCCACGCCTGCAACGCATGGGACCTTTGCCTTCACCTTTTCCTCCGCTGCCTTCGTTCGCGTTGCCGTTGTCGGCCACATCTCCTCCCCAGTCCAGGGCGGCCAGCGACCTGCCTCGTCGTAATCAGACGCTTCATATCCACTGGTTTCAAGTTTCCCCTGTCGTCCTCGTCTGGACACTGTCCATTATATTGGTGTTATGCGCGTCGGCACCCAGTCTTCTCGTTCTTCCCGTATCCTCGCATTTAGCGAAGAGCTTGTGGTAGGTGTCGATGATCAACGACTCTGGTTGCCAGTGGTTGTCAAGGCTCTAAACCTGGATCGCAGTGGCAGAGAACAGGCAGACCCATACCCAGGTGATTCTACTAACACACTTCATTGTGCAAGCTGCGAGGCCACCTCAGTAATTGTTTTCGGTGTTACCCGCAGAGTACCACTTGCACTTGTGCGATAAGCCGCCATACCACTTTCCCCAGATATCAGTCCCATCCAATGTGCCGTTTGCCCATACCAGGAAATCGTCGTCCAACTTGGCATAGTCGCCTTCGTATAGTTACAGCTCCGCCTTCCAATAATATTATCATGTGTTCGTTCCCGGCACTTTGGTGCATTCGAACAATGTTAACCTCCCCTTGGCATGACTTGTTGTCAGATCGTCTTCGTCATTGGGCATTGCACCATCCATGTTTTCGAATATGTTGTTCAAATTGTTGGGGTTTTCCCCAGAGCGATTGACATCGCCAGCTTTTCGTTTCATTATATGAACTTGGTCGTGTCACCCGAGTACGCTTTAAACTGTCGAATCGCCCTAAATTCGCCCACGAACTTATTTCAACCTCCGTCTGCCCTGGCGTTTCCTGCAGACAGTATCGCCTCAGCAATTTGGGTAATATGCCCCAGGGTCAGGTTGATGTTAATACGATTCCTCACATACCTTGGCACATTGTTGAATTGCTCCTCACAGTACGTGATGCGTGTAAATGATAGCCGAGATTTGAATAGCAAACAATGTTTAGCTCATGTGCAAGATTATGAGTGTTTCCACGTTGCCAGCAATCCTGGTGCCCAGTGGGACTGAACTCCAAAAGAATGTCACGATTTCGTGGTTGGCCTTGACTTCCGTGCTTCCCCACCTGAACTCCCCATTCTCGTAACCTGCGTTAGATAGTTTCGCGAAGCGGTTCGTGCCTAGATTGTACCAGGCTTCCTGTACTTGGACGACACATCGTAGACCAGGTCATTGGTGTCGGGGGCCGTTGGGGGCAGCTGCAACTGCCGCCGCCGCCGCCGACATCTCTGCTCTAGAGCCCGCGGGGCGATTCACGGTCTGAGCTAGCATGAAAATCTGGAAGGAACACTACGATTCGCTAGAAAAAAATTAGATAAGTTTCGCTAGAAGGCGAACAATACCTGAGCCGAACAATTGTGGCCAACAAATCACATGCACCACTGGAATGTCTACGCCAAGTTCTCTACAACATCCAAGACAGGTCATGCTCACACAGTCGGAACGATATAATATCACACTTCCTCCTCCTCCTGATCGTCCTCTTCTTCCTCCTCCTCCTCCTCCTCCTCCTCCGCCTCCCCCGAGAAGCGGGCAGGGAATGGTAGGGGAAAGGCAGGGGGCACAATGATATGCGGCAAGCGTGTCCGAAGGCACTTGCACCAAACCAAGAAGGATTCAGAAACGATCGTACACGCCATGCACAGCAGGATGCCCTTCAGGGTCCTTACTCTTGCGCGCCTTGGCCCGAATAGACTTAGGTCGGGCATGTCCCCCTACAGGCGGATGTTGGGCGAAAAAAAACACATACCCCCAAAATGCCATCAAAATGCTCAAAACTGGTCAAAGAATAGTCCCCCGACTTTTTACTACTATTTTGAAAATCCCCCCTGTAGAAGGACAAGCCCGACTTGAGAATAGACACTGAACCCGCGAATCCGCAGGCCAACGCCGCAACACCCGCACCAAAACCATCATGAACCGCACGTGCCACAGGCTGGGTAGTCGAAGCCAATCTGGCGCCACTCTGGCAGGCCCAATCTGGCAAACGGGGGCAATCTGGCGAGGGAGCCAGCGCGAATCCAGTCTGGCGAATAACCCAAATCATCCAGTTTGGCCGGGCCAGATTGGCCCTTGGGGCCCAATCCAATCTGACAATCTGGCCTTCGACTACCCAGGCAGGACGGAACGCACAGTGCGTGGGGCGCCTCCGGAGGGGGGCACCGAGGGAGACACACAAGGTGCGGCTGTCGCTGCTCCACGGCCCTCTCCTGGGGGGTGCCGTTCTGACTTCGACCTCGAGGCGAATCAAGTCGCGGCGGCGAGGAAAGCGTAGCGGCAATGTAGGTGAAGAGACAGTGACATAAACATAAAAACGAGGTCCGCGCGGATTTCTCGGATCGGCGCTGGACCCCCCTCCCTGGCGCGCGGAGCGCGCCAGGGGCGGCGCCGGAGGCGCCGCCAGGGGGCAGCGGCGCCGATCCGAGCATTTCGCGCGGGACCTCCGAGTTTTTATGTTTATGCCATTGTTCGTTCCCATAGCTACGCTTTCCTCGCCGCAGCGACTGCATTCACCTCGAGATCAAAGTCAGAACGCACCCCAGGAGAGGACTATGTTTATGCCATTTTTCGTTCCCCTTATATTAGGTCGGGCATGTCCCCACACAGGCGGATTTTGAAGGAATAACGAAACATTGTCAAGAAATCCTCTAGGATTGTTCAACAAATGCTCGAAGAAAATCGATCCCATACTATTTTTGGTCTATGTTTGCATATTCCTCCTGCAGAGGGACAGGCCCGACTTAACCCAAGTAGCGGTAATGGTACCTCTTCCTTTAAGTCGGGCCTGTCCCTCTACAAGAGAAAATTCAAACATAGTGTGTATATATATGTATATATATACATATATATATATATATATATATATATATATAAAAAATCTGGGGATTATTTGTCTACTATGTTTGAAGCTTTTGGGAGTTTTCTTTGAGTATTTTTCATTGGCCGTCCAAAATCCCCCTGTATGGGGGACAGGCCCGATTTACGTCTTCCTCCCCTGAGCATCGGCAGCGCGTGGAAGCGGGTCCGGCGGGCGCAGCTGGGAGCGGCGGACAAGGAAACAAGCCAGCCCCTCGAGCCGCGCGCGCGCGACAGCTATGTGCGCAGGCTCGGGAAGCACAGAAAACTGGTGCCGATGACACGCCACACGGATGGAGGGCAGGTCGGTCTCAGAGAGGGGCTGCTGCTGGACACGCGCTGCAAGTCTGGGGGAACGAAGGATGACATAAATGAAGGGGCCCTGGGACACACAAATAAATACACACAAATAAAAATATTCCCCATATTTTCCCATATTTTCTGGGCTTCTGTCTTCCCCCCCACTTCCCATATTTTCCCATATTTTCTGGAAAATCGAGGATTAATTGTGTCTGTGTGTTTCTTTTCCTCCTGAATAAACACAAAAATCCCGCAGCCAGCACCCTTCGGGGCAGCACTGGGCACCGGGCGGGCAGCAGTGCCACCCAGGGGCAGCAGCAGGGAGGTACGCTCAAGGACTCGAGGGGGGCGCATCGACCCCCACACGCCCAGGAACAGGGGAACGAACAATGGCATAAACATAAAAACTCGGAAATCCCGCGCGAAATGCTCGAATCGGCGCCGCTGCCCCCTGGCGGCGCCTCCGGCGCCGCCCCTTGCGCGCTCCGCGCGCCAGGGGAGGGGGCTCCAACGCCGATCCGAGAAATCCGCGCGGACCTCCGAGTTTGTATGTTTATGCAATTTTTCGTCCCCCTCTTACCGTTGAGGAAACGCAGAGCCTCTGGACGAGGAGCTGCACGCTGCCGGGCTGCCAATGGCACCCTGTCCTTCCTGCTCCTGCTCCTCCCCGAGCAATTCGAGCCTCTTGGAGTCCCGAAGCGGTGCGGTGACGGACCGTGCGGTGACCTCGAAATCCCCCAAGACCTCACCGCACGGTCCGTCACCGCACGGCTTTGGGACCCCGGAGGCCCCTGTCGCCCGAGACGTCCTCGGAAAGGGACTCGAGTCCCAAAACCGTGCGGCGACCCCGAATCCCCACCGACTCTCCACACGGCGTGGCCACCACACCGTCTGGGGGCTCCCCACGAGCGTATCGGGAGCGGCCAAGAGGGGTTGGTCCAAGAGGGGGGGTGCAAATCATGACCGGCGGCATGTGCGCGGCCCAGCGGGGGGGCCAGGGACGTAATGCAATCAGAAGAGGCGCCATGAAATCCGGGGAAATATCGTGGCCCACGCCATGATATCCGCCCCCCCCTAGTCGTCACCCCCCTCTTTTCCGCCCCCGAGCGTAGGCGGCCGAGGGCAAGCGACGCCGGGGGAGGGAGGCGCACGAAGAGCAGCATCCCATCGCGGCGGGCCGGCGCTGCCGGGGGGGAAATGAGAAGGGGCGGGACTTCCGAGGCTTCTGAGAAGTTTCCGGACTTCTGAGAGGGCTTCTGAGAAGTCCAGTCTGTATTCGAAATAAGCTAAGGAGACCTCTCAGAAGTCCCCCGGACTTCTAAGAAGTCCCGCGGCCTTCTGAGAAGGCCTGCTCCTTCTCATTTCCCCCCTGGGCCCGCCGCCGAATCGCGGCGGGCCGGCGCTGCCGGGGGGGGGGCGCGGCCGCCGAAGCCCGCCGCGCCGCGCCCAGCACGGAAGGCGGCCTGCTCGAGGCTGCACGGGGCACGGATGCCCCTCGCACGGAGAGCCCCTGGCACGGAGGAGCGAGGGAGCACGCACGGGGCCTTGACCTAAGGAACCCTAAATAGGGAACGAGGCCCCTTTTTCCCATAAGCTAAACCTCGATCTCCCATGGAAAACCTCAGGAAAACCCGAGGTAAACTTTGAAACAAATAAGGAACACCGAGCCCCTCCCCAACGAAAAGGGTTCCTTCTTCAGGGCCCCGACTGCAGGCAGAGCGGCTGGGAGCGGGCGGGTGTTGACGAGGGCGTTCCACGGCTCGCAGAGTGACTGCTCGCAAAACGGCTCCACGATGAATCTCATCGAAGCGAGCCTGTGTTATTTTCGGACGTTTGCGAGCAAGCACTTTGCGAGTAGTGGAACGCGTTCGGTGAGGGTGGGTGGGTGGCGCCTGAGTACTACATGAGCGACGACAAAGTTTATTTCGGGCGATGGCACGGCGACCTCATGTGGTGGTCTTTACGCGGGCCGCCAGCGTGGCACACCGCGTGGAGAGAACGGCGCTTACTCGCGACCTTTGGCAAGAACCGTACGCGCGAATGCCAGCGCAGTCGACCCCATTTTCTTCCGTAGCTCAAATGTCTTTTTGGCGGAACTCTTAGCGTTAGTACAACGTTACGAGGCCGATGTGGCATCACAGCAGCAATTCGGCCCCGGACTTTCGTCCTGGGCTCGGTTTAGGGAAGTGATGAATCTCGGGGTCCTTACGTGGGAAAAAAACATCACACTGCACTAATATGGGGCCCCTGGGGCCTCAGTGGGCCCTGGGGCCCAAAATTAGTGAAGTGATGGCTTTCGGGCCTCGGAAACGTCTTCCCATGGTTCCCTCCTGCCGTGGTCCGCCGCGCGCCCGCGGCGTGTCTCCGCCGCGGCAACGGGCACGCCGCAGTCGAACACGCAACAAGGCAACAAGGCAACATATAGCTCGGCAGCGGGCGCGCGCGGCCAAACCCGCACCCGCAATTGGGAAATACACATTGGGTACGAGGCCGATGTGGCATCACAGCGGCAATTCGGCCCCGGACTTTCGTCCTGGGCTCGGTTTAGTGAAGTGATGAAGTTCGGGGTCCTCACGTGGGACAAAAACATCACTTTTCTAATCTGGGGCCCCTGGGGCCTCAGTGGGCCCAATATTAGTGAAGTGATGGTTTTCGGGCCTCGGAAACGTCTTCCCGTGGTGCCCTCCTGCCGCTGTTTGCGGCGCGCCCGCGGCGGTGCCCGCCGCGGCAGCGGGCACCCGCAGATCGAGCACGCCTAACCGCCACAAGGGCAGCATAGCTCGGCAGCGGGCACGCGCGACCAAACCCGCACCCGCAGTTGGGGAACACACATTGGGCCGTGGGCGTCCGCAGCTGCACCTCCTCCTCCTCCTCCTCCTCCTTTTTTTTATTGGCAGCAACGCCACGGCCTTTGTGCACAGTATCTGCTCGACCAGCCCAGAGGCGCAACTGGTACGGCACTGAACCTGTACCTTATGACAGCGGGATGAATTCGTCGATATCGACGTAAACACCCTTCTTATCAGGATGCAGGCCTTTACGGAGCTTGCGCATGTTCTTCAAGCCAGACTCCGTAGGAGGGGCGCACTCACGCCCGAGGCCGAACACAACTCCACCGCTGCTATAAAACTTGCACGACATGCGAAGGAACAGGTTATAATTACCAGCGCATGGGAGCGCAATCGCACGATGCCCGAGACGCTCCAGAACACACCTGTCGAGACTGCTGCGGCCCGCACACTCCGATCCGCCACTCGGCTTGGATAGCGATCTGGAGCCTCGCAAACAAACGCGGCACCTCCAACAGCTTCCTTGGCGTTCCCAATCGTGCTCAAGCACGAGCTGAGGAGGACGCGGTGGCTTCGGCGGCTGGACTCGCTCTAAGCCACGGAACTCGACTTTGGGCCAGAGCGGGAACAACGCTGCTCCGCCCAACAGAACTGCCCTCGCAATCTTTAAAGTGCGACTTAAACCTTCAACCTCCGTCGGCGTCATAGTCGGATGGCGCTTCGCACCGTCCTTCGCCGCATCGTCGGCATGCGCATTTCCCAACCCCCGAAAGCGCTCCTCCGCCGACAAACCCTCCTCCTCCACATTTTTGTGGGCAGCCACTGTGTGGAAGCCCTCGCAGAAACGGCCATAATGGTGGCGAGCTTGTATGACGAAGCCAGCATGCTGACGGGCTGGGCCAATCGCATCGGCGCCGCCAAGATTCTGCAGCAGCACGACATTAGCACATTCTGAATAACACTGAGCTGGGCCCTCCGTGTACAACGCAGTCCAGGCAAGGGCACCAAATTCGGCTCCTTGGGGGGTCTGAGGCCACGGAGCCCAGAGGGGGCCTTTGATAACCCCAAGCTTCTCCCCCGACTCCGAGACCATTACAACAGACCACCCCGCCCTGGACAACTCCCTAACCTGATGCCTAGTGCAGGACCCATCCATGAACATGTACCCCCAGGCGCCGTCCCCGGGAACAATGGAGGGGGGCGAGCCTGGCCTGGCAGGATCAGGGAGCAAGTCCACACACCAGTCGACTGTGACACCGTCGGGCGAGATAGCAGGCTTAGGAGCCCAGTCCCCAGGATGTCTGAACGCACCATGAAGCCACAGAGCTTTTCTCTCAAGGTCGCTCTCTGGCACCCCAAGCGCCGCTTTCTGGATCCACTTTGGCGCGCGCTCGCCCCGCTCGGCCTGCGCGCACGGGCGCACCCAGGGGCGGTGAAACAGGGTGTCCTTGGCGCCGCAGCCCAGCGGGCACAAGCTGGAGATGGGATAGCCTCAGTCAGCGGCATCGCCTGCAATCCAGCAGGCATTGGTGGCAAGAGCGCGGATCATACCCTTCTGCACCCCAGGAATTTTCTTGGAAGCTAAAAGCCTCTTCGGGACGTCCCAACAGAGACGGGGGCCAGCCTGAAACTTGTCCCCCGAATCCCGCTCGAGGCTCCGAAACACCGCCTCCTTGCACAAAAGCTTCACCAGTTTAGGCGGCGACAACGTGAGAAAAATCTCCCGACCGAAATCGTCCACGAGGGTGGTACAATTGGGCATGGTCCACCCAAGCCTGTACAGCGACATTCGCAGCCCCGAGATAGGTCCCGAAACTTTGGCCCAGGACCAGTCGTCTTTTTCGAAAACCGAACTCCAACCAGTCCGAAGCTCGGCCCAACTCAGGGCCCATTCAAAGGCCCTCGTCTGTCGGATCCACACCTCCTTGGCCCAGCGGATAATAGGGGCGCAGCTGGCCCTCCACGTGGGGTCCCCTTCTAAAAGACTCAAAACCGAAAGGGACCTACCCTGGGCAGAAGGTTTCACGCATGGCATGGCCATGCGTCGAAGCGACAACAGCTCGCGGTCAGAGACCCCATACAAGTCCGATCCGTAGACAGCCCCAGCTAAGGGTCCAGAAGTGAAAACTTTGACAACCTTGCGCCCCAGTGTGGGGCCCAACTTCCCGAGACGACGAGTTATCCTGAGGGCCGCTGCCACCCTCTGCTTAACTTTGGCACTCCTGTTCTTTCCAGGAGCTCTGACCGCTCTGCCAGCCGTGTAATCCACACCTAAGTTAAGTTGGTCACCCGAGTGCAAGCTGGATCGCCGACTAAGTCCCCGAGCTCAGCCGAGAGCGCAGCCGAAATGTGCTTGCTGCTGGAGACCATGCCAACCTTATCCATAGCCAGCTTACACTTGAGCGTCGACGTGATCACCGAGTGCAGAGCCCTAGCACCTGAAACCAGATGCTTCAAAACGAAACTGGGCTTGCCAGTCGCGCTGAGGCTCAAATCATATACGTAAACACCAAAACCGGGGCCCCTCGGGATGGAGTCGAAAGCCTCCAGGGCGAACACCCGAATAAGGCTCGTCGCGAAGGTACAACCCGCGACGATCCCTCTCAGGGCAAAAGGGGCCGTAGTACTTACGCAAGTCCCAAACGATCGCGGCACTGACCTGACCTCTGACCGTCCCCGACTCCGCTCTGAACGCCTGCCTCCAGACCACGCCCCCCGCCCCACGGTGGGCCCCCGCCGCCCAGTAAGGGCGGCTGTGCTGGATTTCCCAACGAAGAGCTTCAAAGCGGCGGCACCTGCCCCAGACTCGGTACCAGCTCGAACAAAAAAATCCCAATGGGTCGGAAGCCCCCACAAGGCTTGGCCAACAAGGCGACCAGCACCCAAGAGAGCTGGACAGGCAGGGACCCCGTGGCCTCCATGACCGAGAACCACAGAGACAGGGCCATCAGAGCCTCGTAAGGGAGCAAACTGAAATGACGGCAGTGGAAGCCGTCCAAGCTGACAGCAGAGGCAGGCCGACATTTCTTGGACATGGCCCTGATGATATCAGGCTCGAGAGGGGGGGGCATGGCAACATCTCCTTACCGCAAAGGCGGCCACCACCGCCCCCCCCAAATAGAAACAAACTTGGCCGATTCAGCCTTGAGCAAGCACATGGGATCTGACGCCACGATGCCCGAGCGAGAGAGTAGTGGTAGGGGCCCAGGCCACAGGGCCTCGAATAGCCCTCTGCGTATTACGCGACCCTGTCTCGAGCCCCTGACGCACCCATTCGTTCCATGCCTTCCGAGAAGACTTGGCCGAGGATGCCTTAGCAGTGGCACAAGCTTCAGAAACTACGCAGATGTGCCGATCGAGGTCGGCGGCCACCTCGGAATCGCCCACCGAGCTCAGCAGACTACGCGCTAAGCCAGCGGCAGTGCGGAAAAAGAGGCGCATAGGCTGAGTTCTCTGCCACCGCCACCGTCGCCGGCGGCTCCGCGAGCGCCGCCGGCACCTGACGGCCTCCATCTAGAATGCCCTCAGGGCTCAAGCAGCACCTGGAAGCACGAAGTTGGCTGCTCAGCCAAAGAACCGACCTGAGGGTAGGGCCACGCTCACGGCCCCCTTCTTTCGAGATGCTCTTCCAATACATCTGAGGCCGCTTAGCTCTGGCTCCCTTGGGAACCTTCACCCCCATGATCGCGCTGAGGTCACGCTCGGCCGAGTTGGCCCACGCACGGTACCCAGGGGGCAGCAAAGCGCGAGCACGATCACCTTCGCCCACTTGCACCGCCCGAAAAGCCTCTCGCGCCAGCCCGAGGGGAACCCCCCACGACCCAGGCTCAGGCTGCGGGCCAACCGGTGGCACCACAGGAAGGTCAGGCGGGCGTCGGAAGGCGAGAGCCTTGAGATCACCAACAGACGCGTGGAAACGCAGAGACACAGGCCTGCGAGGGTGGATGGGCGAGCCCCCTTGCACTTCGATCTGCATGAGACCGAGGGAGAGGGCATGCGACACGACGAAAAAGTCAAAGCGGTCGGGGGGGCCGACACTTGGGAAGTGGGCATGCCCTTGGGAACTGACAATCACCCCATTGGTCTTTGCATGGGAGCCAGACGCAGCCAAGGTTTCTGGGGGGAAATTCCAGTCAGCCCCGATGATGAACTCGCACTCTAAACCCCCGATAAACTCCCCCACAGATTTTAAGATAGACAAGTTGGCCTCTGACAGACCTTCGCTGTGGCGGAGGTAGGGGGAGAGGACGCAGAAGGTGGCGCACCCTGGCACGTGCACCATGGCACCTATCGCGCGGCCCTCGGCCAGCACGATCTTGTCCTGGTGCTCGAACATGCCGAGGGCGTCGCGCACAAGGGCGCCGACCCCAGAGGAGGTGCCCCCGCCCTCGCCAACAATACCTGGAGCCCAGAGCGACTTCCATCCCAAAAACTTGGCCCCTTTTCGAGGCCGTTGCGATATCGTCGTCACCTCGTAGGCGATGCTCCTGCGCGATAACGATATGCGATGGACTGCTCGTTAGGTAGCTTTTCAAAGTGCCCCAGCTGCTGGCGTTCACGGTGGACACCAGCAGGCCCTCGTCGAGCCCACAACTCTGTGGTCTGGCTAGACCAGACGTAACTGGAGGCGCAGGGGCGGGGGCTGACCAGTCCACGGCCCCTCCCCGACTGGAGGCCCTGACCGTACTTGCTCCAACAAAAAGGTCGGATTGCGGCAAGCGTGCGACCGCAGCCGCGGCTGCGGGGCCATCGCTCAACGTCTGATCTGCCAGACCAGGGAGAGGAGAAGGACGAGGATCAGGGATTTCACGGCCACCTGGGGGCACAGGATAAGGACCCCAAGGAAAAATCGGAGCAGGGAAAAAACTCGGAGACGCCTTGAGACATCAAATGAAGCTTGCGCACCAAACGCAAGCCTGACTTCTGTACTGAAGAGCCAATAGAGGAGACTCGATATGCCAAAAAATTGAAAAAGTGACGCGAGTCACCAGAGCTCGGGGTGCCACGAGTCACTCCACTAGGACCCCCCCCCCCCTCAGACGAGGGGGGGAAACACCTGACAGATGTTGGTCAACCCGAGCTCGGATGTCAGTGGCTACGGCAGCAGCGGCAGGCCTCGCAACAGGCTGAGACGCGGCGCCTGGTCCAGAAGGCGCAGCAGCTTCGCCTCCACCTGCAGCGGCACCGCGACCTGCATCGTCAGCGTCCTGAGCAGGAAGTCCCTCGCCATCGTCTCCCTTACGCCGCTTGCGCTGAAGCCGTGATTTGTGAGCCAGTTGGGCTACCTTGACCTCCGCAGCCGTGGAGGTGAGCTGCCCGAACAATGACTTGGATAAATCCTGCACGCCTGTCTGCAACTTCTCCAGCCGAGTGTGATACTCCTTGCGATCACCATCGGTGACATCGTACCCGCTGCTCTCGAACTCCTCCATGGTGTCAACCTTGATGATGCTCGTGAGATCGAACTTACCCTCCATGATGTCCCGCAGCGGGATGGCTGGGGTGCTGCACGGTCCCGAAGCCGCGACAACGCCCGTCGCACCTGCGCCACTGCTGTCACGGAGCCGTTCCTTAACCGCGTTGTACTCCTCATCAGCCTTGCCGAGCTGGTCCCGCGACTGGCGCACCTGCTCCTCCAGCTCTGCAGTCTCCTGCTTCCACTTGAGCAAACGAGTGAGCTGGCTCTCGAGCTGCTTCTCCAGGCGACGAACTGCGGCATGCTGCTGTTGAACCTGCTGGTGTACGTTGATCTCCGCGGGCTTGCTGGTGGCCTCCAGGCTAGGCTGGCCGCCACGTCGGCATAGTACTTGCCCCTCGTAGCATCCCCCGCCTTGTACGACAGGGAGGCCATCTGCTTAGCTTCATCGACGGACAGAGCAGGAACGGGTCCAGCGGGGAGCGGCGGTGCACCCCCTCCCATCCCAGCGGGCTGCAGCTGACCTCCTGGGGTTGAGCCATGCCAATTGAACCGAAATGTATCATTGAAACCCTTGCCTTTGCCTTTTGCCGAAGCCTTTACCTCCAAGCCCTCCTTTACTCACCGAGGCATCGCCAAACCACCCAGGCGGTCTCGACCAGCCAGGCTGAGCAAGAGGACCAGAGCGATCAAGAGCAACTGGAACCTGAGGGAAAGGGCCACGACAATGTTTGCTCCACTTTGCCGAGGGAGCGTTCTTGCGACAGCCACACCCTGGGCACTTGATGGGCGACTTGTTCTTGTTGTGCCACTTACCGCCGCCTTTGACCAGCCACTCCCCCTCCCCGCCATCACCTTTAGATGCTTGCACCCACGGGTTATAAGTGAAGCGAGAAGAAGAAGGAGCCATCGAAGATGTGGGCAGTAAAAGTGGCAATACGATAGCCTGAACGTGATGTGAAAGATGCCTGGCGGGCGAACGCCAGGGAAAGCTGTCGGGGGCCGCGCGATCCCCCCGCCAAATCTCGAATCCTTGAGCAATCGCTACGGACTTGAGCCAAAATGGCTACGGACTGCTCCTCCTCCTCCTCCTCCTCCTCCTCCTCCTCCTCCTCCTCCGCCTCCTCATCCTCCGCTCCCCCCCCCCACTCCTGGCCCTTTCGATCAAGGTCGGCGGCGCCCGCCGTCAGGCCTCTCCAATACACAATTGGGCCGTGGGCGTCCGCAGCTGCACCCGCAGCCGCCGCATCTGGGCAGCACAAAAGCTCGACCGCGAACGCCCGCCGCCACATCCCCGAACGCAAAATCGCGCAGCACATGTTGGGCCAAGGGCGCCTTCAAACCGCACGCGCAAACGCAACTGGGCAACACAACGTGGGCCACAAGCGCCTGCCATTGCGCCCGCACCCGCGACCGCACCCGCAACCGCCATCGGGCAACACATACTGAACCTCGGGCCCTCACGACCGCACTTGCAACCGCAACCAGGCAACCTCCAGAAACCGTCTGTGCTCTCGACTGGAGGTGGCTACTTGAGCCACAACCCGCACCTGATCGGATACGTATACATCATAATCCTCGTCATCATCAGCAGCAACAGCATCATGATCGTCATCATTATCATCATCATCGTCATCATCAGCATCATCATAATACTCATCATCATCCTCATCCTCATACTCGTCATCATCCTCACCATCATCATCATCATCATCATCATCATCGTCATCAGCAGCAGCATCATCATCATCATCATAATCATCAACATCGTCATCCTCATCCTCATCATCACCATCATCAGCAGCACCAACATCAGCCTCAGCATCACCATCATCAGCCATGATATTCATCGTCAGCAGCAGCAACAGCAACATAAGCATAGTCATCGGCATCAAAATCAACACCAACAAAATCAGCATGACGCGCCATCATCACCTTCGCCAGTGTCACCACCACACTCACCGTCACCACCACCACCTTACCATCGCCGCTTTCGTCCAGGACCAAGACATATCCAAGCGATGGGCCCAACCATATGCAGTTGTGAGTACCGCAATGGTGCGTATGCTATTCGGTGAAACTCCCTATGGGGCACTGGACCTTCGATGGAGGATCCCTATGGGGCCATGAAGCGTGAGAGGGGTGGCGGGGCCGCCAAGCGAACCCTGCCACTGCGGCCTTCGGTGGAGCTCGCTTTGGAACCACGATACGTGTGAAGGGTGTGCCGAACTCGGGCGGGGCCGCCATGCGAACCCTGCCACTGGGGCCTTCAGTGAAGCCCCTGTGGTGCCACGAAGCGTGTGAGGGGTGTGCCGAAGCGGGGTGGGGGCGTCATGAGAACCCTGCCACTGGGGCCATTGGTGGAGCTCCCTGTGGGGCCATGCAACGCGTACCGAAATGGGGCGGGCCGCCATGCGAACCCTGCCACTGGAGCCTTCAGTGGAGCTTCCTTTGGGACCACGAAACGTGTGAGAGGTGTGCCGACATGGGGCGGGGCCGCCATGCGAACCCTGCCACTGGGGCCTTCGGTACAGCTCCTGTGGTGTCACGAAACGTGTGAGTGGTGTGCCGAAGTGGGGCGGGGCCGTCATGCGAACCCTGCCACTGGGGCCTTTGGTGGAGCCCCCTTGGGGCCACGAAACGCGTGCCGAAATGTGGCGGGGCCGTCATGCGAACCCTGCCACTGGAGCCTTTTGTGAAGCTCCTGTGGGGCCACGACACGTGTGAGGGATGTGCCCAACTGGGGCGGGGCCGCCATGCGAACCCTGCCACTGGGGCCTCCGTGGAGCTGGGGCCACGAAACGTGTGAGGGGTGTACCGAAGATGAAGGTGGTGCTGCTGATGTTAATAGTGATGGTGATGGTGATGGTGATGATGATGATGATGGTGGTGGTGGTGGTGGTGATGTTTATGATGATGATGATGATGATGATGATGGTGATGATGATGGTGGTGGTGGTGGTGGTGATGGCGATGATGTTGATGAAGATGATGATGATGATGATGGTGGTAATGATGATGATGGTAATGCTGATGGTGATGCTGATGATGGACATGATGGAGGAGATGGTGGTGATGATGATGATGATGGTGAGGATGAGGATGATGATGATGATGCTGATGATGAAGGTGCTGATGATGGTGACGATGCTGAGAATGTTGTGGATGGTGCTGGTGGTGGTAATGATGATGATGCTGATGATGACAAATGTGGTTATGAAAACGATGATGACGGCGGTGATGCTGATGATGATGATGGTCGTGATGATGATGATGCTGATGGCGATGAAGTTGATGGTGATGGTTATGATGAGGATGATGCGTATGATGACGATGCTGATGATGGAGATGATGATGGTGACGATGATGGTGTGTGCTGACGATGATGATGACGATGATGACAATGATGCGGATGATGATGTTGATGATCACGATGACGATGACGATGACGAAGCGAGGAGGGGAGGGGAAACCACGACCACAGATGATGATGATGATGATGATGATGATGATGATGATGATCGCGGCGATGATGATGATGACGACGATGATGAAGATGATGATGCTGGTGATAATGCAGCTTATGATGATGACAATGATGATGATGATGATGATGATGATGATGATGATGATGATGATGATGATGATGATGATGATGATGATGATGATGATCACTGTTGCGACGATGGTGATGCAAGATCTCCTCTCCTTTCCCACCATCCACTTCCACGACTGGCCCACTCGCGCACGGCCTCGCACACATTTCACGCACGACACGCAACACCAAATACGGTGTCCCAGGAAGGGGGGGGCCGGCCTCAAATTCGCCTTCACGCCCCTAGCCTCCAAGAACTACCGAGACGGGTGGTCTGAGAGAAATTGGGACCGCGGCCATGGGATTCGAGCCAGACGCACATTGGGGTACCAATCGGGTCGGGGCTGTACAAGCTGCTACCTCTGTGAACCCTTCTGCCTCGCTGCTCCTCTCGCTCCTCCTCGTTTTCCTCCTCCTCCTCCTCGTCCTCCTCCTGCGTGGCCCGTGACCCTTTCGCCCTCGGCCTTCTTCCTGCCTCAGTACAGACTCTTCTACCCTCCGTCACCCTCCTCCTCCTCCTGCTCCTCCTCCCCCTCCTCCTGCTCCTCCTCCCCCTCCTCCTCCTCGTTTTCCTCCTTGCCGCCTTCACGACTTCAGCCTGCTAGCATCATACCCCGGCAGCACGTCTCAGCCCGACGTGCCCACCTGGATGGAAGCGAGGCCGCCCGGCTCGGCCGTAGCCCGTCAGCAACGGCAGGGCCTGCCGATGCGCGCCTCCTGGAGGCCCGCGCGCAGCAGGCGCAAAAAAACCGGGGGGGGGGGGGGGCGCACGCCGCCTGCAGGCAGTCCTGGCTCACAGGCGGAGCCGCCCTGCGGCCGAAGGCCCGGGGGCAACCCTCCCGCCCCCCGCCCGGCACGGGCCGGGCAGTCGCCCGCGCGAGGCGCTGGTGTCTCTCGGAGCGTGCGGACTGAAGGGGCCCTCAGGCCCTGGGGCACACAAAAGAATAGCCACGAATGACAGGATTCCCCATATGCTCCTGTAGTTTCTGGGTGTTTGTGCTCCCCCCCGCTTCCCGTACTTTCCAATATTTCCTAAGGAGTCGACGAGTACATGTGTCTGTGTGTTCTTTCCCCTCCTGACTGATCCCTATCGGGAAGGCTGAGGCTGGCCGTTTGAGGTGATCGCTCCGATCCTCCGCAGCCCCGCCGGCCCCGGCACGCTCCCGACGAGCAGGCCCCTCGACGGCAGCCAAAGGCCACAATGGTTGGTCACGTTCTCTTCCGGGCCCAGTCATCTGGAGGCTCGCAGTGAATGCTCCGTGCGTCGATGCTGGTAGCGCCGTCTGTGGAGGGAATCCGGAAGATGCACGATAATGGAAGGCCGTCGCGCCGTGCCCCGCCAGGCTGTCGCATAGATGTCACTTCCAGGCCATACGCCCCGAGGTGCTGGTAGCGGCAGGCGCTCATTACTGTGCCCCTCCCCCTCCTCCGTCCCGCCTGCCAACTTTCCTTTCCCCTAAACTTCCACGGGCCACGGTGGAACAAGCTTACCCGTGCTGAGCGCTGAGCCCTCTGGCGGAGCTAGACAGTCTCTCAGAACTCTAGGCTCGCTTATTTGGACTTTCTGTTCCACCGCACGCCAAGCAGATGGCATACGAGGTAGCATCTAACCATCGAAACTCCTCATTATCATCATCCTTATCCTTCTCTGCTTCCACCTCCGCTCCTAGGCACACCTCCCTGTCCTCGGCCTCGTCCTGCTCCTCATCCGCTTCCTCCAGTTCCTCTATGCTCCCGCTTTGACGCCCGCGCCCACAACTGCTGCTGCTAATTCACTTCCTCACCATCACCATCCTCCCGCTACTCATATCCCCTCTCCTTGGAACACCTTTTCCGCACTGAGGTATGCATGCTCTGGCCTAGCCAAGTCTCTGCGCGCTGGCACCCCTCGCCATGCGCGGGCAGTCAAAGGGAGCGGTGCAGCGGAGGAGGGCTTAGCAGGTGGGAGTTGACGATGCCCCGCAGACGCTGGCAGACAGACATCCAGGGACAGCCAAGTGGGAACGCGGCCTGGTGCGAAAGGGAGCATGCCTCCTGGACCGCCCCATGAGCAGAAAGGCCCATTCCTCCGCCTCCTCCTCCTCCTCCTCCTCCTCCTGCTCCTCCTCCTCCTCCTCCTCCTCCTCCTCCTCCTCCTCCTCCCTTCTCCATCCGCAGCGAGAGAGATCGGCCAAAGATCAAGAACAGCCAGTCCCTTACTGGATGAGGGCCGAACACACACTCGCCCAGAACCGAAATGGTTCTGCTGGGGTGGCCAGAACGAGTCACATTGGCCAGAAACCAATGTAATCGTGAGCGTTCCTTTAAGTCGGCGTTTCGACATTGGGAGGCAAGGGGGGGAGGGGGTGGTCTGGTTCCAGACCTCTGTTTAGTGCGACTGTTTGCAAGAGTGCGGCCTCTGGGGGAGACTCCACCCGCTCGAAACAGGCAACAAAAACAGCCCAGATTTACTCCATGGGGGGGGGAGGGAGGGGGGGCGAGGGCCCGCGCCGAACGGCACAACAACAAAAAATCACCTTGGCCAGAAGTCCAGATAGAGCTAATCCGCAGGACAAGAGGGCCCGAAGACCTTCCCTGGAGGGCTCCGGCAGCACATTCGCTCCCCCTCGAAGCTTGCACCAAGCCGTCTGGGCGGCCAGGGATGAAGACGACCCAGCTTCCGAGCATGTGGGATGCTGGAAAGAAAGGAGGGAAGGAGGGAGAGGCCTGCGGACAGGGGGGGCGGAGGGAGGCAGGCGGGCGGCGAGCGCGGGTGCGGGCCGGGGCTCGCTCCACTACTGGCATGAGCTGCGGTCCTTATGGGGCGCCTTGGGTCAGTGCTACTTCTCCCGCTACCCAAGCGGCGTAGGGGGCGCTACTTCTCACTCTCCTCGCTCTTACTTGATTTGCTTCTTGAAAAAAAAATCACCCCTCCCCCCTCTTTTGCCCCTCCCCCCTCCCTCCCCCTCCCCGCCCCCCCTCATTATCTCCATCGTCCCTGCCGCGATCTCTCCCACTCTCGCCTCTCCCCCCTCGCCCCCACTCCCCCCCTCCCTCTTCTCCCCTTCTTTTTCTCCCTCTATCGCTTTCCCCTTCCTCCCCCCCCCCCCTCCCTTCTTGCACGGACCACATCCCAGAAATAATTTCGACCACCCAAAAAGGTGTCGAGAAAGTGTCGGAAAGAGTGTCGAAACAGTGTCGGACGAGTCTCCCAGGGCCCGACACGTGCAAACCCTAGAGTTTCCGTACTTCTCTGGCGCTCGAAACTCCTTCTGGTGATCACGGCTAAGGTAGACTGGAACATCATGAGCCTACACGCAAAACAAGGGGCAGAACAGGGGGGGCAGCGAATCGGCTCACGCAGCTGATTTTTTCCCGGCGCCTCCCAGGGCCAGAGGCGCCAGTGTGCCGAGGGAAGCGCCCGGCGGCGGGGCCGAGACCAGCTGCGTGCAGCAGATCTGGTGCCCCCCCCTTTCCCTATCCCCCTTGTCGCCCGACCCGGGCACACGTCTGGCCCCCCCCCGAATGGCGCTGTCCCCGCGGGCTGCTCCAGAAGACGCGGCGCGCGGCCAGGCTGAGCCACTGCGCCGGCGAAAGCAGCGTTGGTGGGGTGCACCGAACGGGACTTGGGCCCACCATGCAAGGGGAGAGGAGGAGGTGCCTAGGACTAATCACGGAGCACACACACAGACACACACGTGCACCCACTGCCCCGTGCCCATCCGCTGGCCACATCGGAAGGGATGCCAGGGAGGGCATTGTCCCTGTCTGCTGGGCGGGCTCCAGCTTCTCGCGAGCCTCCCGCGAGGTCCAGGAGGGACAGAGCGGCAGGATGAAGACACTGCCGGACTCGGCGAGAAGGCCGAGTGCAGGGACGCCTGGCACTTGAGGCCGAGTGTAGGGACGTGTGGCCCTTGCGAGTCGCCCACATCCGAGAGGAGGATTCGAGTGTCGAACGAAACCCAACTGCCATTATGAATGTTTCTGCCAGTGCAACTGCCAAACCACCAGAGGGACAGAGGGGGAGAAGCAGGGGGGTTCGGTGGGAAGCCGGGGGCTCGGGAGACATGGCGTGAACGTGAAGAGCAGTGTGCGGAGGAGGGACGGGGCGAGAGTTCAGTCCTCTTCCTCGTGACTCGTGCCTCTTGCCCTCTCCTAACCCCCTTCTCTCTTGGAAAGACAACACCCGACGAGCGGAGACGACACCAGAGGGCAGAAGATGGGACAAGGGAGCTCTGGGTCTAGCGTTAGGTCGGGCATGTCCCCCTACAGCGGGATTTTCAACGAACAATACTCTGTGTCCCTCAATAGTTTTGGGGCCCCGGACTACAGGTACCCCCCGGACTACAAGTACCCCCCCCCCGGACTACAGGTACCCCCCCCCCAGACTACAGGTACCCCCCCCCAGACTACAGTCCCCCCCCCGACTATAGCCCCCCGACTACAGGCCCCCCCCCCCCCCGCACTAACACACAAGAAGAAAAAAAAACCTAACAAAAAAACAAAAACAAAGAAAAAAAAGTGCAAAACAACCAAACAAACAAAAAAAAAAAAAACAAGGTCTTAAAGTATAGCCCCCCCCCCGGACTACAGGTACCCCCCTAGCCCCCGGAACTACAAGCCCCCCCGCGTTCGCTACGTAGTCTCTGGAAGCCAAAGCGGCCCGCCAAGATGCGTCTGCACATTTTCACTTAGGCGTGCTAAGAATTTCGCCATCGTTGGGCCAACGGTCGGGGCTGAGCACTCTCGACGGACGAATGGGCACGGAAACGAGAAGATAACGAAGAACGGAACGTGTCTACAAAGAAACAGAAAAATAAGCAGGGGAACGGACGAACAAAGAGAGAGAGAGAGAGAGAGAGATAGGAAAAGAACACAACAGACACATAATGATTGTCGGAATGACGGGAAGAGAGAAAGGAAGGAGCATAAGTAGGAAAACGATGGCGGGGGGGCGGATATATGGGAAACAGTGCGCAGGGAACGGGAGAGGGAGAGAGAGGGATAACAGAGAGAGAGAGAGAGAGAAACAGAGAGTGAAAGGGAGAGACGGAGAGAAAGAAAGAGAGAGAGAGAGACTGAATACAGGGGGTGGGACGGGAGGAGATCACGCGCGTGCGTGTGAGTCTGTGCGTGCATGCGCGCGTGCGCGCGGGCGTGTCGTGTGCAACGATGCGCGTGAGGTCCCGCGCGCGTAAGTACTAAACACCCGCGTGCGTGGAACCACGCGTGCTTTGAGGCATGACCATATGCCCCCCCCCCGGACTAGAAGCCCCCCGTGCGCGCCCCCCCCAGACTACAGGTACCCCCACCGGACTACAGGTACCCCCCCCCGGACTACAAGTACCCCCCCCCCGGACTACAGGTACCCCCCCCTGGACTACAAGTAACCCCCCCGGACTACAGGTACCCCCCCCGGACTACAGGTACCCCCAAAACTATTGAGGGACATAGAGTATTCAAAAAATACCCCCAAATTGTCAAAACAATTTTCAAAAAATCGCCCCCTGACTATTTTTTGACTATTTTTGAATTTTCCTCCTGTAGAGGGACGTGCCCGACTGAACACCAGAGGGCAGAAGATGGGAGAGGGGAGCTGTGGGTCTGGCTGCTGTGTCGGAAGATCCGAAGGGCCTTCGGCTCTTCAGCCGGTCACGACCGCGCGCGCTTGCTCGCGCCAACAGGCTGTGAATACAGCGGCCTCCCCGGCGCGCCGAAATTCCAGGTGAGCACCTGTCCTGCACACCGTGGACTGGCACGGCATCTCCGACGGGTCTCTCGCGAAGCAGGCAAAGCTGAGACCTGCTCATCGCTCGCCGTGCCGCCATGCCCTCCCCGCCCAGAGCCCAGCAGGACGAGGACGGGATACTTCTCTAGAGGCCTCCTAGATGGGGTCCGAGTAGGTGGGGTCGAAGGATCGCGCCGCATCGCCAATGCATCGCCGATGTATCGGCGATGCATCGGCGATGCATCGGCGATGCATCGGCGATGCGTCGTCGACGTCGGCGATGAATCGGCGACATCGGCGTGGCGAAAATCGGGCTCCGCATCGAGTCGCATCGTCGATGCATCGGCGATGCGGCGTGATCCTCCGAGCCCACCTGCTCCGACCCATCTGGGAGGCCTAGACCATCACCTGCAGTAATAGGGGAACAGAAAGTGGCATGAACATAAAAACTCGGAGGTCCGCGCGGATGTCTCGGATCCGCGCTGGACCCCCCTCCCTGGCGCGCGGAATGCGCCAGGAGGGGGACCAGCGGTCCCCCTCTTGGCGACTTTGCACCGGGAAAACACGAAAAGGTACCCATACCGCACTCCGCGGACCTCTCTCGGAGGCCCAGAATGTCGAGGCGAATCCAGCGGTAGCGACGAGGCTCTCCCAGGAGGCCCAAAAAGAGGAAGACGAGAGGAGGGTAGAGGTATGGGTACCTTTTCCTTCTCTGACGCACTGCTCCCAACCATCATGCGCTGGACGCCCTCCTGGCGCCGCCAGGGGGGTCCGGCGCGGATCCGAGAAATCCGCGCGGACCTCCGAGTTGTTATGTCTTTGTCAATTCTTGTTCCCCCAGGGATACCCATCACCTGTAGTAACTCCCCGTGCGCGATGAGCGCCGTGACCGTGTTGAAGTCGGGCGTGAAGCCGTACACACACGAGTGTCGGCCCCGGCGAAAGGGGGGGATAGCAAAGGGAGGGGTGAGAATCAGCTCAAGTAGCTGATTTTCCCGGCGCCTCCCGGCGCCGGGAGGCGCCCATGTATCGAGGAATGGGCCCCTCGGTGGGGCCGGAACCAGCTGCATGCAGCAGATTTCGTAACCCCCCCTTTCCCTGCCCCCCCCCTTTCGTCTGGCCCGACTGTCGTAACTCCCCGTGCGCGATCAGCGCCTTATCCGTTGAGGTCGGGCGTGAAGCCGCACACACGAGTGGGCTCGGGATTTCGGGTGCAGCGGTTCCGCTCGGACCGGCGCGGCCTGCGTCGCGCTCGTTGCGCGCGGGAGCTCATGCACCGATGTGGCCAGCCCCACTATACAGACGACCGCTCGAGGGCCTGACGGCTCTGATTCCAACATGATGGGCCCACAGACTCGCTCGAGCTAGTTATTTAAGTCGGCTCCTCCTCCTACTCCTCCTCCTCCTCCTCCTCTTCCTCCCCCTCCTCATCCTCCATCCCTATTTCTTTAAAGAAACTTCTCCCTGTCGCACCGTCAAACGTGTCGGCAAGGCGGGCTGAACGTTTCGCTGGAGACTTCCTCGTTATTTCGGATCGTGAGGCTTGAGATTACACCCCCCTAACGGGGCAAATCCCGAACCTAACCTCACCAAGGCCTTGTCGACCCTGCGCCAAAGCTAACATGACCAACCAAAGCTAAAGTGACCAACGGCTCGGCGACACCAGTGTGTAACGCGCGCGCTGCAGCAAATCATGCACCAAAATGGGGCGACACAGCAACATCTAATGCAAACGTGCCAACTGTATCACAAATCCGTCTCCACCTTCAACGAAGAATCTGGCCGGCGCTGAAGCGAGAGCAACTTTCGAAAACACGAATGTGGCTGGCGCTGAGGCGAAAAAACACTCGCAATCATGGATGTAACCAGCGCTGGGGCGAGAGCAACTTTCGACATCGTGGGTGTTGCTAGCGCTGAGGCGAGAGCAACTTTCGCCATCGTGGATGTTGCCAGCGCCGAAGCGAGAGCAACACTCGCAATCATGGATGTGGCTGGCGTTGAGGCGAGGGCAACGTTCGCAATCATGGAAGTGGTTGGCGTTGAGGCGACAGCAGCCGTCGTAGTCGTGGGTGTGACTGGCGCTGAGGATTTAATGACTTTCGTAATAACGAACTTGGAGGACACTGAGGCGACAACAACGTTCGCAATCATTGATATGATCCGCGCTGATGCGAATGCAAAATTGCCAGTCATGGATGTGGCCAGCGCGTGGCGAAAACAACAATCCCTATCATGGATGTGGGTTAGGTTAACGCCAACACAAAATCGACGCATCCGTCGCAATCGTGGGCAAGGTGTCCCACTGCACACGCGCACTGGATCTAGTAGCACCACAGAGACGAGAAGCACCAAATCCAGCAGCACAACGAGCAGCAGCCGCAACACCGACGCCAACAGCAGCAAAATAGCAGTGAAAGCCACACAAGCGACGCCAGCACTTCCTCTGCGACCAGCACGAATGCAAACAGCACCATCCACCACCACGCGCACCAGCACCAGTGACACATACAGCACCAGTATGACAACCACGACGGGGAGCATCAACACCACGCGACGAAGCACAAACGCCACCAGCAGCATCACTGTGGCCACAACGACAGCAAGCAGCAACACCAAACGCAGCAGCACCAGCGCCACCAGCAGCACCACTTTAACGAGCACGACGGGGAACAAACAAAAGCACCAAGCGACGCAACACAGACGCAACCAGCAGTACCAGTGTGACCAGCACGATCGGAACCAGCAGTACTATACGCACCAGCACACGCGCTCAGGGCAGCATCGCCGCGACGCGCACGACAGGATCCAGCAGCACGACACGCGCCAACACCAGCACCACCAACGACACCACTGCAATCAGCACGACAACAATCAGCAACACCACGCGCAACAACACACATGCCACCAGCAGTTCCACTAGAACGAGCACGATGGGAACCAGCAGCGCCAGGCGACTCGCGCTGGACTGCGCGAGCGCCCCCATCCCCGCTCCAAGCCAGACCGGCGGGGGGGGGGGATGCGCTCCCATACTCCAGCGCGAAGCCTCACGGCCCAGATCGCTCAATTTTGCGCTGGGCGCCGGGGCGCCTCGGAGCAGAAATGCGCAGTCCGCCCGCGCGAAGTTTGATCTAGGAGCCGGTGCGAACCCCACCCCGGGAGCAAGTGCTGCTCGGCCCAAGCCCAAACGGCGGTCGTTTCCAGGGAACGGGTAGCGCCGCCTGGGGCCAATAATAACGAGCGCCACTCAGGAGCGCCAGGGCGAGCGCGAGGTCGGGGTAATGACTCGTCGCGGGCCCACCGTCAGCGCCCGCGCCTGCCGCCGTCCAGCCCGCAGATGCGGCGCCTGGCGCTGGCGTCCCGTCCAGCCAGCAGCAGCAGCACGCGCAGCAGCACCAGCGCCACCAGCATGTCAGCTAGACGTCGACCGAGCACGACGGATAGGCAGTTCGCGCTGCACTGCACCAGCGACCCCCTCCCCCCGCGAGCGAGGCAGGCGCGCGGGGGTGGAGTCGTTCCCGTACTCCAGCGCAAAGCATCGCGGCCCAGATCGCATCGTTCAATGTTGCGCTGGGCACCGCGGGCGCCCAAGGGCAGAGCCCACCGCCTGCCCCACAGGAGCCAGCTGCTCGCCCCTCACACCGCAGCCGCGCCCTGGCGAAGATGCGCACGACGACCCGCAGCGCGTCGGTCGCGCAGCAGCAACACGAGCGGAACGAGCAGTTCCTCTGTAGCCAGCCCGACAGGAAGCAGCAACACCACCATCACCACCAGCAGCAGCACAAACGGCACCAGCAACACGACTGTGAGTAGCAAGACGAAGGCAGCAACACCAGTGCCACCTGCAACACCATACCGCCAAGGCCTGTCGGAAACAGCAACACCACGCGCAGCAGCATCAACGCAACCAGCAGCAGTAGCGCGAGCAACACAAGTGCCTCTGTTACCAACGTTCCAGCAATGAGCACTGCAGCAGCATCGGCGCCGCCACCAGCAGGAGTGCGAGCAGCACTGCGGCGAGCACGGCAGCAAGTAGCACAACAACGCACAGCAGTATTAGCGACACGCCGCTGTAACGAGCACGACAGCGCGCAGCGGCGACAAGCGCAGCAGCACGAGCGCCATCAGCGGCACCACTGTAATGAGCACGACGGGAAGCAGCAGCGCCACGCGAGGCAGCACCAGCACCACCAGCAATTCCACCAGAACGAGCACGACGGGAACCAGCTGTGCCAGGCGCTTCGCGCTGGACTGCGCAAGCACCCCCACCCCCCCGCAGGCGAGGCCGGCGGGGGGAAAACGCTCACGTGCTCCAGCGCAACGCGTCACGACCTAGGTCGTTCGATTGTGCGGTGGACACTGGGGGGCGCCCCAGAGCGAAGATGCGCAGTCCGCCCGTGCGAAGCTTGGCCAGGAGGTGCGAGCCCCACCCTGGGAGCACCTGCTGCTCTGCCCAAGCCCGATGGGCGGTCGCTCCGAAGGGGGCAAGCGGGGCCTGCCTGTAAGAGCAGCGATACACGGGACCGCCACGGCGAGCGCGAGGACGGGGAAATGGCTCGGCTCGTGGGCCCTCCGCCAACGCCCGCCGCATGCCGCCGCCCGTCCCAGCCAGCAGATCCAGCGCCCAGCACCGGCGCCCTGCCCGGCCAGCAACGGCGCGTCTTCTGGCCAGCAGCGGCCCCTGGGGCAGCACACTCCCACCGTTGTCGTCAAGGAAGTCCGGCGGCTGCCGCGCTGCCGGCGTCGCCATTGCCCGCTGCGGCGACTGCGAGCAGTCACGTGCCCGGCGTGCAGATGGAGAAGTGCGAGGCACAATTGGCAGCAGCATCAGCGCCACCAGCAGTGCCTCTGCCAATAGCATGTCGAGACTGGCTCCACTACGCGCAGCAGCCCCAGCGCCACCAGCAGCACCAGTGCGACCAACTCGACAGGAACCAGCAGCACCACCAGCAGCAACGCGAGCGCCACCAGCAGCACTGCAAGAATGCCAACACTAACGCCACTAATAGCACCATATTGACCATAACGACAGCAAGCAGCATCACCACGTGCAGCAACACCACCCCCACTCTATGTAGCATTGTGCCGACTTCTTATGGGGGAGGTCGGGTTCACTGAGTTCGGGACCTCCCTAGCGAAGTGAACCCCACCTTCCCCTTTTGAAATCGTGGGGTGGTGGGGTAGGGTTCGCATGTGGCCTCCTAACGAACACGACGGGAAGCAGCAGCGCCACGCGCAGCACCACTAGCGCCACCAGCTCCGCCAGCGCGACCAACACGACAGGAAGCAGCAGCACTACGCGCCCCAGCACGAGCGCAACCAGCAGCACCAGCGTGACCAGCCCAACGGGAACAAGCAGCGCACCTTTGCGTCGCAACGCGGCAGAGGCAATCCGCACGCGGGTCCGAACGAAACCGGGGCACGGAGGTAACCAGCAGCACAAGCGTAACAAGCAGTACCACAGTGACGAGTACAACGGGGAGCAGCTGCACCAAGCCCAGCAGCAAGAACGCCACCAGCAGCACCAGTGTGACCAGCACGACGGGAACCAGCAGCACCACGCGCAGCACTACCAATGCCACCAGCAACACCATTGTGACCAGCATGGAGGGAAACAACAACACTACGTGCACCAGCAAAAACGCAACGAGCAGTACCAGTGTGACGAGCATCAACAGAGGCAGCAGCCTTTCGCGAAGCAGCAGCACCAGCGCCTCCAGCAGCACCAGCGTGATCAGTACGAAGGGAAGACGCAGCACAACGAGTAGCACTACCAGCGCCATCATTAGCACCACTGCGACCAGCCAAGCGGGAAACAGTAGCACTACGCGCACTAGCACAAGTGCAACGAGGAGTACCACTGTGAGGACCATCGCTAGAAGCAGCACCACTGCGACCAGCACGACGAGAATTAGCAGCACCGTGCACAGCATCTAGCGGCACCAGCAGCACTAGTGTGACCAGTACGACGATTACCTGTAAGTAGCACAACGCGAAGTAACACAAGCGGCAACTTGGCACAAAGCTGGCCGCGGATGGGGCCACGATTAGGAAGCTTGCGCAGCCTACAAGCTTGTCATGCTGCGCGAATGGCGCTCGCAATCAGAATGTGGCGAGCGTCCCAGCAGTGGTACACTCTATAACCAAAAGACGAGAAATGCATTCGCAATCAAGGGTGCAGCCCGCGCCGAAGCGGCAGAGGTGAGAGCAACATTCGCAATCATATTTTCGGCCGGCGCAAGGCGGGAGCAGCATTCCGAATCAAGAGCACACCCCGCGCTGAGGAGAGAGCAACAATCGCAATCATGCGCGCGGCCAGCGCCTAGAACCTAGGCGAAAGCAAGATTCCGAATCGAGAATGTGGCCCGCGTTGGGGCGAGAACAATTATCGCAATCATCCGTGCGGCTGGCGCCTAGGCGGAACCAACATGTTCAATCAGATGTGCCCAATGCCACAGAGAGAACAACATACCCAATGAAAGATGTAGACGGCGCCTAGGCGACAGCGACATATTTCATCAGACTTGTGACTGGCGCACAGCGAGAACGACATGGTCAATGAAAGATGTGGCTGGTGCCTCGGCGACAGCAGCACTTTCCTTCAGACACTTGGCAGCGCCACAGCGAGAACGAAATGCTCAATGAAGGATGTCGCCGGCGCCGAGGCAACAACAACGTTTTCAATCAGACATGCGGCCTACGCCAAGGCGAGAACGACTGCTCAATGAAGGATGATGTCGACGACGCCTAGGTGACGGCCACATTTTCAATATGAGATCTGGCCAGCGCCAAGGCGAGAACGACATGCTGAATGAAGGATGTCGACGGCGCCTAGGCGACAGCAACATTTTCTGTCAATCATTTAGCTGGCGCCAACCCGAGAACGACATTCTCAATGAAGGACGTCGCTGGCGCCTAAGCGACAGCATCATTTTCAATCAGGTGCGCTCAATGAAAGATGTCGTCGGCGCCTAGGCGACAACAGCATTTTCAATCAGAGATGTGGCCCACGCGCAAGCTGGAGAATCATTCCGAGACAAGCGCGTCGCCAGAACGCAGGAGTCACGCCCATTCCGTACGGGCCGAGCACGATGTCACCGAAAGCCAGGTTACGTTAGGTGGGCAGTCCACGTTGAGGTAGTCCACGCTAGGTGGGTAGTCCACGTTGTACCAACAACATCATGGATGGAGGGCAGGTGGTCTTCAAAATGTGGCTCTCGCTTTAGCGCCGCGCACAACCGTCTTGAAAGTTTGCAACCACTTTATAGATAGAGGCAGGTAATTTTAAGAATGTGGTTTTCGCCGTGGCGCCGCGCAAGTTCAAGTTCATCACAGCTTCACAAATGGAGGGCGATTCGTTTTCAAAATATGGTTCTCGCTTTGGCGCCGCGCATTGTCGTTCAATTTATGTACAACAGTTTCACGGATGGAGGGCGGGTGGTTTTCAAAATTCCCCAAAGACAGCGTTTGCACTTAGGGGTTCTTACCTGACATCTCGGGATGAATGGCGGTCTGTGCGGGCGGTGCCGCCCGTCGCCGCCGTCGCCGTCGCCGTCACCGTCGTCGCCGCTCGGGGCGAATGTGCTGGCGATGCCGCCCGTCGCCGCCGTCGCCGTCGCCGCCGTTCGGGGCGAATGGCGGTTTTTGCATGCGGTGCCGCCCGTCGCCGCCGTCGCCATCGCATAGATTTTCCGTTCTGTCTGTGTGTATATATATACACACACCTATACGACCACCCTTCGGGTGAGAAGGAGGTTGTGGGGGTGGGGAGAGAGGGGGGAACCATCATCTGACTCAATCGATCTCACTATCGATCTCCCTCAACGGAACTCCACGGGACACCAAGGGAGACCAGGCAGGAGTGACCTCCTCCAGCGCGCGGCTTCAGGGGGCCGCGCGGGAACCAAATCCAAGCGCGCCAACCAGTCCCAGGGGGGCCCCCGTGGGCGACCACCAAAGGTCACTCTGGCAGAGGGTCACTTAAAACGACGCGAAGATCGGGACAAAATCGGATCGGGATAACTCGAAATCTCTGAGACTCGGCGGGTTTGGAGGATATTGGGCGCCGCGGCCGCTCCAGAGCGTTCCGGAACGCTCTGAGAGCGTTCCGGAACGCTCTGGAGCGATTTATCCCGATCCTGGCCCTGTTCCATCACTGCTGCGCGTGGCGGCCAGATCGGCGATACCTCGCCGACAGATCGGCCGCAGAACCCCGAGCGCGAATCCGCGCGATCCCCCGGGCGGGGCGGGCCGCCGGCCCCCAAGCGGCGACCAGTGGGCGATGGGGGCCCGAGCCCCACCCCCCCCCGCCCCGGAGCCCGTCCCCCCCGGGGGTTGCCCCGGACCTCTCGGCTTAAGAGCATGTTTTTTTAGACTCTGTGTTTTTTTAGACTCTTGCAAGTTTACTTCATGGACGGGGGGGGGGGGACTGAGCCTAGGCAAAGCCCGGAGGGGGGGGGGGGCGCGGCAATCACGCAAGTCGAAAGGCATTGCGACGCGAGTCTTCGCTTGAACGAGGGGCGAGGGCCGGGGGAGCCGGGGGGCGAACGCCTTGCAAGTAAACTTGCCTGAGTCCAACAAAAAACAAGCTCCCCGGGGTTGCCCCGGACCTCTCGGCTTAAGTCGGGCCTGCCCCTCTACAGGAGGAATACTCACAAATGGTCCAGAAATAATCCGGGGGCCATCTCTTCGGATAGTTGTGTCACCCTTTTGGAGCACGTCTGGAAGATTTTCTCAATCTTTCGTCCAGAAGCCCCTGCGGGGGGACACGCCCGACTTTTGGACGCCCGAAATGGGTGCCGAAATTACGCTACCGAGGAACCCCACATACTTATCTTATTGCTGGAGTGATGAGAGCTGAAGTGAAGCATGTGAGAATGATGTTGGTAGCCGTTGCCCCGCCGATACCGCTGTGCCCTGGACGTGCAAGGTATTGGGCCACAAATTTTTCAGCTGGCGGCGGTACGCGTGAAATGCGGGGACCACCGTCGCTTCAGAGCAGCAGCGTAAGCCTGCCAAGCTTACCTCGCCGCCATTCTGAATCATTTCTTTCTTCAGCGACGAGCACGGAGGCGGCAGCTCGCCCATGGCAATTTTAGGCGGCATGGCTAGCGCGCCTGCGCAACAACCAACTGCGGCCTTTGGTTAGGTACCCTGGCGCTCCGAGCTGGCTTGAGCCAGAGTACTTACAGATCTGGATACTGCGCAAACCCATGCAAGTGCAACTGATGGACTGCACCCGCGATACCTGCCCCCTACGCACCCCCTGTGGCGCGGAGAAAATGCCACGCCTGCCACGCCCCGCGACCCTGGGACGGATAGAATCCGCGGTGACGGACCACCCCCTGCGCACCCCCTCTGGTGTCGAGAAAGTGCCACGCCTGCCACGCCCCGCGACCCTGAGACGGATAGAGAGACCAATGAGAAACGACCCTCTGCGCACCCCCTCTGGTGTCGAGAAAGTGCCACAAAACTAACGCCCCGCGAAAACCTGAGACAAACGGTAGTAGACCAATGAGGAGACCACCCACGCTGCGCCCCCTGTGGCGCGGAGAAAATGCCACGCCTGCCACGCCCCGCGACCCTGGGACGGATAGAATCCGCGGTGACGGACCACCCCCTGCGCACCCCCTCTGGTGTCGAGAAAGTGCCACGC
>CAUYUJ010010946.1:162018-164518 GCA_963575745.1 Prorocentrum cordatum | reverse complement strand
TCATCACCACGGTGGCGTGCCAGGGGCGCACCATGCGGGAAGGCGACGGGGCGGGGGAACGGCGCCGCCGGGCAGTCCACGGCCGAACCTTTCGGGCCGAGCGGTCCGCAGCCAGACCTTCTCTCGGTCTCGTGGACTCTCGCCCTGGGCCTTCGGCTTTCCGGCGCGCTGCTCCCTCGGCCGACATCGCCCAGGCGTGATCCTGGACTGCGGCCGCCACGAGGTGGGGAACGGCAAGAAGGAGGACGGCGACTGGTGGCTGGAGCTCTACGTCCTGGTCTCGCGCGCCACGCGCCACGAGGACCTCCTGCTCATGCGGGCGCCGCGCGTCGAGTTCTTCCAGGCAGGGCCGCCGGAGGGCTTGCGGAAGCAGCTGCGCGCACGAGGCGGTGCAGAAGGGAGGCGACGGCCCTCGCCAGGGAGCTGGGCTTCACCGAGTTTATCCGCGAGGCTTGACCTGAGGAGCGGCCCGCCCGAGCCTCGCCGTCTCTCGACGGTCTGACTGTTTGGCTTCGCGCCGCGGGCAACCTGCGCGCGTCGCTGGGACCCTCTCGGGGCGACCAGCGCGCGTCCCGGGAATATCGCGCTGCGCTCTGACCAGAGCCTCGCTCGCCCCCGTCGTCTCTCTGCCCAGCGGCCACAGGCTTGCCCGCTATCAGCCAGTCTGCTCGCTCTCCCCGCTGCGCACAGCGGGCGACCTGCGCGCGTCGCCGGGACCCCTTCGGGGCGACCAGCGCGCGTCGCGGGGATTCCGTGCGGCGCCGCGCCGGCAGCCATGGACATCGGCGCGCACAGGCAAAGATGCAGAGAAGAAAGGGAAGGAAGCGGGCGCGATCCTCGGGAGGAGCGTCCACATTTATGTGCGTAGACTGATTCGCACGCAGACTCATTCACAATCAGACTCACTCGCGCTCAGGCTCACCCGTTCTTAGCCTCTCGCACTCAGACCGACCGTCTTTGTTCGCATTGTGTACCCCGTGACGAATTTCGGCACGCCCCTCGCACGGTTCGTGGCCCCATAGGGAGCGCGAGTGAAGATGGTATTCACAATTGCGGTATTCACAACTGCACATGGTTGGGTCCTTCGTCAGTTTTTTTTTTTTTTTTTTTTTTTTTTTTTTTTTTTTTTTTTTTTTTTTTTTTTTTTTTTTTTTTTTTTTTTTTTTTTTATATATATATTTTTTTTTTAAAAAAAATAATAATATATATATATATATGTATATATTTATATGTTTATTGTTATGTTTAGGTATATGTATGTTAATAGATATGTTTATGTTTACGTTTATGTATATGTATATTTATATTTATATATATATATATATAATATATATATATACATATGTTTATGTTTATGTTTATGTATATGTATGTACCTATATATATATATGTGTGTGTGTGTTTATTTATTCATTATTATATATATTGGTCATCTCCGAGCTGTCTGACCCGTCCATCGTCCTGCGGCTGTCCCCCCGCCGGAGGTGCATGGGCTGGTTACCTGAGCTCTTGCGACCTGGTTGCGTCCGCATTGCCTGTGTGGCCCTCGCTGTTACCCTGTGACTTCGGCTCTGTGACAGCAAGCGCAAGGGCCTCTCCTTGGAAGATGCCCCCGACGGCGCTGCGTTGCGCTGACCCGCGCCTGCCTCCCCGCGCGTCGGCCGCTCCGTGGTGCGTTAGCTGAGTGGACGACTGATTGCCTTGAGTCAGTGCTGCTTCGTGTGGCTGGCTACGTGGCAGATGTACAAAACCCGCACTGGCGACGGCGTCGGCGTGTCACGGTCGGCCCTGATCGTTGACTTGTTTGGCGAGGACAACTTCGCCAGGGCGAATGTTGCTGGTGCAAGGTCTTCGCGGGCAAGTTTGCTGAGGTCCCCCCCCGCGCGTGGGCTTGGCTTTCTTCCTCTTCGCTTTCTTCGGCTTCTGAGCGCGCTGCTTGCTCGCAGCTTCTGCCTTCGGCCGCTGTTGGTTTAGTTGCTTGGACCTCGTGGCGGCGCGCGGCTCTAGAGCTCATTTTTTTTTTTTTTTTTTTTTTTTTTTTTTTTTTTTTTTTTTTTTTGTTTTTTTTTTTTTTTCTCTCCCTCTATTTCCTTTTTTTTCCTCCCTTTTTTATAATATATACTTAAACACACAATGCGCGTTATGTGGCCTCCAAACCACCCACCCACCCAGTGCATGACATAGCGGCCGCCGCCCCGCCCACCCTCGTCGCAGCAGTGCCTGATGTGTAGCGTATAGTTACGTATGCTGCTCGTAGTGCGATGACAGCGTGTTTGCAGTGTTCGCAGGCGTGCGCCTGTGGCTCGTGGGGGCGCATCGTGCGCGCAGGTTGTTGTGGGGCCCACACAGGCGCGCCCGCGCGCTTCGCGCTATTGTGATGCCCGCAGGCATATAATGTTGCGGTCGCGGGGACGCCGAGGAGGAGGAGGAAGAGGAGGGGGAGGACAGGGGGGGGGGGGGAGGGGGAAGACGAGGAGGACGAGGAGGAGTAGTAGTGGTG
>CAUYUJ010010946.1:143725-161918 GCA_963575745.1 Prorocentrum cordatum | reverse complement strand
AAAAAACAAGCTCCCCGGGGTTGCCCCGGACCTCTCGGCTTAAGTCGGGCCTGCCCCTCTACAGGAGGAATACTCACAAATGGTCCAGAAATAATCCGGGGGCCATCTCTTCGGATAGTTGTGTCACCCTTTTGGAGCACGTCTGGAAGATTTTCTCAATCTTTCGTCCAGAAGCCCCTGCGGGGGGACACGCCCGACTTTTGGACGCCCGAAATGGGTGCCGAAATTACGCTACCGAGGAACCCCACATACTTATATTATGGCTGGAGTGATGAGAGCTGAAGTGAAGCATGTGAGAATGATGTTGGTAGCCGTTGCCCCGCCGATACCGCTGTGCCCTGGACGTGCAAGGTATTGGGCCACAAATTTTTCAGCTGGCGGCGGTACGCGTGAAATGCGGGGACCACCGTCGCTTCAGAGCAGCAGCGTAAGCCTGCCAAGCTTACCTCGCCGCCATTCTGAATCATTTCTTTCTTCAGCGACGAGCACGGAGGCGGCAGCTCGCCCATGGCAATTTTAGGCGGCATGGCTAGCGCGCCTGCGCAACAACCAACTGCGGCCTTCGATTAGGTACCCTGGCGCTCCGAGCTGGCTTGAGCCAGAGTACTTACAGATCTGGATACTGCGCAAACCCATGCAAGTGCAACTGATGGAATGCACCCGCGATGCCTGCCCCCTACGCACCCCCCGTGGCGCGGAGAAAATGCCACGCCTGCCACGCCCCGCGACCCTGGGACGGATAGAATCCGCGGTGACGGACCACCCCCTGCGCACCCCCTGTGGAGTGGAGAACATGCCACGCCTGCCACGCCCCGCGACCCTGGGACGGATAGAGAGACCAGTGAGAGACCACCCCCTGCGCACCCCCTCTGGTGTCGAGAAAGTGCCACGCCTGCCACGCCCCGCGACCCTGAGACGGATAGAGAGACCAATGAGAGACCACCCCCTGCGCACCCTCTCTGGTGTCGAGAAAGTGCCACGCCTGCCACGCCCCGCGACCCTGAGACGGATAGAGAGACCAGTGAGAGACCACCCCCTGCGCACCCTCTCTGGTGTCGAGAAAGTGCCACGCCTGCCACGCCCCGCGACCCTGAGACGGATTGAGAGACCAATGAGCAACGACCCTCTGCGCACCCTCTCTGGTGTCGAGAAAGTGCCACGCCTGCCACGCCCCGCGACCCTGAGGCAGATAGAGAGACCAGTGAGAGACCACCCCCTGCGCACCCTTTCTGGTGTCGAGAAAGTGCCGCGCCTGCCACGCCCCGCGACCCTGAGACGGATAGAAAGACCAGTGAGAAACCACCCCCTGCGCACCCTCTCTGGTGTCGAAAAAGTGCCACGCCTGCCACGCCCCGCAACCCTGAGACGGATAGAGAGACCAGTGAGAGACCACCCCCTGCGCACCCTCTCTGGTGTCGAGAAAGTGCCACGCCTGCCACGCCCCGCGACCCTGAGTCGGATAGAGAGACCAGTGAGAGACCACCCCCTGCGCACCCTCTCTGGTGTCGAGAAAGTGCCACGCTGCCACGCCCCCGCGACCCTGAGAAACCACCCCCCTGCGCACCCTCTACCTGGTGTCGAGAAAGTGCCACGCCTGCCACGCCCCGCGACCCTGAGACGGATAGAGAGACCAGTGAGAGACCACCCCCTGCGCACCCTCTCTGGTGTCGAGAAAGTGCCACGCCTGCCACGCCCCGCGACCCTGAGACGGATAGAGAGACAGTGAGAGACCACCCCCTGCGCACCCTCTCTGGTGTCGAGAAAGTGCCACGCCTGCCACGCCCCGCGACCCTGAGACGGATAGAGAGACCAGTGAGAGACCACCCCCAGCGCACCCTCTCTGGTGTCGAGAAAGTGCCACGCCTGCCACGCCCCGCGACCCTGAGACGGATAGAGAGACCAGTGAGAGACCACCCCCAGCGCACCCTCTCTGGTGTCGAGAAAGTGCCACGCCTGCCACGCCCCGCGACCCTGAGACGGATAGAGAGACCAATGAGAGACCACCCCCTGCGCACCCTCTCTGGTGTCGAGAAAGTGCCACGCCTGCCACGCCCCGCGACCCTGAGACGGATAGAGAGACCAGTGAGAGACCACCCCCTGCGCACCCTCTCTGGTGTCGAGAAAGTGCCACGCCTGCCACGCCCCGCGACCCTGAGACGGATAGAGAGACCAGTGAGAGACCACCCCCTGCGCACCCTCTCTGGTGTCGAGAAAGTGCCACGCCTGCCACGCCCCGCGACCCTGAGACGGATAGAGAGACCAGTGAGAGACCACCCCCTGCGCACCCTCTCTGGTGTCGAGAAAGTGCCACGCCTGCCACGCCCCGCGACCCTGAGACGGATAGAGAGACCAGTGAGAGACCACCCCCTGCGCACCCTCTCTGGTGTCGAGAAAGTGCCACGCCTGCCACGCCCCGCGACCCTGAGACGGATAGAGAGACCAGTGAGAGACCACCCCCAGCGCACCCTCTCTGGTGGCGAGAAAGTGCCACGCCTGCCACGCCCCGCGACCCTGAGACGGATAGAGAGACCAATGAGAGACCACCCCCTGCGCACCCTCTCTGGTGTCGAGAAAGTGCCACGCCTGCCACGCCCCGCGACCCTGAGACGGATAGAGAGACCAGTGAGAGACCACCCCCTGCGCACCCTCTCTGGCGTCGAGAAAGTGCCACGCCTGCCACGCCCCGCGACCCTGAGACGGATAGAGAACCGCGGTGAGAGACCACCCCCTGCACGTCTGTGTGCTGTTTGCCTGTTTGCTGCGTGTGCGTGCTGTGTCTGTTTGTGCTGGTATTGTGTACGGGTGCTGTTTGTGTGCTGTGTGTCTGTGTGCTGCGTGTATGGTGGATGTATGTGATGACTGTGATGTCGACTGTGGATGTGTGTCTGCTGTGTGCTCATGTGTCTGCTTGTGCTGATGTGGGGAACCAGAAAAAGAGAGAGGGAATCATCACACCAGCCCCTGGATGTGTGGAGGGAAGAGGGAAGGAGGGGTGAGGAGGAAGAGGAGAAACGCGGGTGCGACGCGGCAGGGAAAGAAAACCAGAACACCACTATGCGTGTGGGGAAAGATGGGTACAATGCCCAACAACAAATGTTGTCCCGAACCAACAGCGGCCGCTGTTGGGCAGGCGGCCTCCTGTCTCGAATGGACACAGGCCGCGGCGGCGTGGACAGCGAGCCCTGTTCAGAATGAACAAGAACTGCTGTTGGGCATCGTACCCATTCTTTCAATACCCATTTCGGGCGTGCAGACGACGGAGCTCTCGGCTCGCCAGCGGCGGGGCCCGCCGGCGCCGCGCCCCGGCGCGCGCGCAGGCGGGAGCCCCCCTCTCAGCTGTCCTTCTTCCTCGCCGAGGCGCCGGGCGAGTCGCCGCGCTTGCGCGGCCTGTCCGCGGGGGCCTCGGCTGCGCGGGCGGGGCGGAGGGGGCGGGAGGAAGGGGGAGCCGGGGCACGCAAAGACATACACACAGAGAAAAATATCCCCCCTATGTTCCCATATGTTCTGAGCTTTTTTGTCGTCCCCCCCACTTCCCATGTTTTCCCATATTTTCTGGGGAGGAAGGGGGAGCTGGGGCACGCAAAAGAAATACACACAGAGAAAAAGATCCCCCAAAATGTTCCCATATGTTCTGAGCTTTTTTGTCTTCCCCCCCCACTTCCCATGTCTGCCTATATTTTCTGGGGATCGCCGATGAATTGTGTCTGTGTGTTTCTTTCCCTCCTGAGCGGAGGGGTGCAGCGGAGGGGGGGAGGTCGGGCTACGACAGCGCAGGCAGGCGTCAGGCCGACGACGCCGAGAGCGAGAGGCGGGCTAGAGGCATCTGCCCTTGCGCTCCGCCCGTCAGGCCGATACCACCGATGCCTTCCGCGGCCACTCCGACGCGGAGGAGGGGCGAGGGAGGAGGAGGGACGGACGAGGGACGTGGAGGGGGAAGGGAGGTGGCGGGGTGGAGGAGGGCGGAGTGGGGGGCAGGAGGGAGGAGGGATGAAGGAGACGGGAGGAGGGCGGAGGGAGGAAGGGGAGAAAGGTGCTGCTTCCAGCGACCAGCGTACGAAGGGGCGCGGATGAGATCACAGTGAGCGCGCGCGCCTCCAGAAGGCAAGCCTTCAGAGTGTGGCACGGGCACAGCCGCAGTGAGAAGGCGCCAGCAAGCGGATGGAAGTAGCAGAAGGAGAGGCTGAAGCAACTAGCAGAGGGGAGGAGGGGGAGGACGAGGGGGATTTACCGAAAAGGACCTTGCCATCGCTCCGACGTCCATTCCCCGTGAACCGCCTGGTTTCACGCGTGGCTACTTTTTCGAGATGATCCAATATCCGAGATGCTCCAAGGTGGTCCAGGCTGGGTAGTCGAAGCCAATCTGGCGCCAATCCGGCAGGCCCAATCTGGCAAACGGGGGCAATCTGGCGAGGGAGCCAGCGCGAATCTCGGGTCGGGCGAAAGGGGTGGATAGCAAAGGGGGGGTTGAGAATCAGCTCACGTAGCTGATTTTCCCGGCGCCTCCCGGCGCCGGGAGGTGCGAATGTATCGAGGAATGGGCCCCTTGGTGAGGCCGAAACCAGCTGCATGCAGCAGATTTCGTAACCCCCCTTTCCCAATCCCCCCCTTTCGCCCGACCCGAGAATCCAGTCTGGCGAATAACCCAAATCATCCAGTTTGGCCAGGCCAGATTGGCCCTTGGGGCCCAATCCAATCTGACAGTCTGGCCTTCGACTACCCCGCCAGGTTTGCCGGCGCTGGCCTCGCCCCCCCCCCCCCAAAAAAAACACACACACGCCCGAGCGACGCAGAGGCACGGAGAGGAAGGAGGACGAGCGAAGCAGGAGAACGAGCGAAGCAGAAGGAAAGGAAGGATCGAGAGAGGAAGGAAGGAGGAGAACGAGCGACGCAGAGGCACGGAGAGGAAGGAGGACGAGCGAAAACAGGAAGGCGCGGCTGCCGCACGACGTCGTCCGCGGGCCCCTTCTCCCGTGCGGGGCGGCGCCTCGCCCGAGGTCGCTGCGCGGCACCGCGCGGGACGCCGCGCACCCCGCCCGCCACCCCTTCCCTGAAGTCGGGCCCGTCCCTCTACAGGAGGAGTAGTCAAAAAGAGTCCAAACATAGTCAGGAGACTATTTTTGAGCATATCTTCACCATTTGGGAATCTGGTTCGAATCTTTTCTACTTTTCGTCGACAATCCCCCTGTAGGGGAACAGGCCCGACTCAACCCTTCCCCCCCCCCCGCCCCTCGGCGTGTGCGCGCGGGCCCCCGGGCGACCCCGAGGGGGCCGGGGGCCTGGGTACAGGGGACTCGGAAATCCCCGACGAGGTCGTCAAAAAAATGACGAGGCCGAGCCCGCATTTTGACGAGGCCTCCCGCTGCAGACATCCCACGAAACTCCTCCTCGTCAAAATCCGAGGCGCGGTCGTCAAAAAACGATGGCGAACCCGAGTCCTGGCAAACCCGGGTCTTACGCTCCCGGCCGGGGGGGGCGCCGAGAGGCTCTGGGCAGGCCCGCGGGCCGCGCTCTCCCGAGACGGCAGCGATCCGAGAGGCCCTCGGGCCCGGCGCTCCCGGCGCTCCCGGGCGAAGGGAAGCCCCGCCCGCCCCCTCAGAACTCGTGGGGTGGGGGCAGGCGCAGGGCTCGCACGTGGCCCCCCTCCCCAGACCCCCTCGAGTCATAAAAAAATGCGACGGAAGGTTTTCCTAATTTTCGGCCTCCGGGGGCCCTCACCGGCCCTCGGGAGCGTCAAAAAACGACTCGGGATGAAAAACCGGTCATGGGGAAAGGGTCGGGACCTCTGGGGGTCGATGTCATGAAAAAATCATGACGTCGGGGGTCTGGGTCGTGGGGGGGGGGGGCAGGGGCAGGGCTCGCACGTGGCCCCCTCTCGGAGCACACGCCCGCTCCCCACGCTCTGGCGGCGCGCACATGGGGGTGGGGGGGGGGGGGGGGGGGCTTCTTAGAAGAAGGCTGCTTCTTAGAAGGCGTCGGCCTTACATCTATAGATAAGGCCCGCGCCTTCTGAGAAGCAGGGGTGCTTCTGAGAAGCCCCCCCCCCTCCCCACACCCCCCTCTGCGCGTGGCTGAACGCTCGCCCCCCTGCCTGGGAGGGGCTCGAAGTGTGCACCGGGCCGGCTGGCTGGCGCCAGGCAGCTGCACGCAAGAGTGACCCTGGGTAAGAGTGACCTTTGGTGCGCGGCTTTTTGGGGCCGCGGGGGGACCAAACACGAGCGCACGGGACGCAACTATCGCATCGCAATCGGTGATCGGGGGACCCCATTGGGCCCGCTCCAAAGGTCACTCCGGCGAAAGGTCACTCTTACGTGTAGTCGAGCCAGGCAGCTCGGTGTGCGCAGGCGAAACCCCGGCGCCCCCGCGTGCGGGCTGTGCCCGAGCGCCCCGTGCACCGATGCTGCCTTCCGACCGCCCGGGCGGCGCGCGCCCTCCGGCTGCCGCCCGGGCGGCACCCTCCGTGCGGCCCCGCGATCCCAGGCGGAGGCGGAGGCGGAGGAGGCGGAGGAGGCGGAGGAGGCGGAGGAGGCGGAGGCGGAGGCGCAGGCGGAGGCGGAGGCGGAGGAGAAGGAGGAGGCAGGGCATCGAGCTGGAGCCGACGAGGCGGCGCCGGTGGGTCGGCGACAGGCCCCCGGGAGCGAGAGCCGAGCGCTGCCGGGGGGCTTTATGAGCCAGCAGGCCCCCCGGGGGCGAGGAGCGAGTGGGCGATCGGGGGTCGCTTGCTCTTCCTCCTCCTCCTCCTCCTCCTCCTCCTCCTCCTTCCTCCTCCTTCCTCCTCCTCCTCCTCCTCCTCCTCCTCCTCTCCTCCTCCTCCTCCTCCTCCTCCTCTCCTCCTCCTCCTCCTCCTCCTTCCTCTCCTCCTCCTCCTCCTCCTCCTCCTCCTCCTCCTCCTCCTCCTCCTCCTCCTCCTCCTCCTCCTCCTCCCCTCCACGAGTCGAGGCGCACGTCGGCGCGCGGACGCGGCACGCGCACGCGCCCCCACCGCCATCCGCCGCCGCGGGCGCAGGCGGCAGCACGGTGGCACCGAATGGCGCAGCGCGGCATCGGTGCGAGAGAGGAGGAGGGTGAGGAGGACTCGAATAGCCGCGGACTGATGCCCCTATACTCCTGACTGCAGTGCGAGGCCAGGCAGGAAAACGCTGGACTGAGAGATGTAAGACACTGAAACGCAGACAGAGCAGCCACCTGCCTCCCGGCTTGCAACGGGCTCGAAAGCGGTCATCGAAATTCCTTCCGGCGGTGCGAGGAAGAACGCTGCACCCACACATTGAAGCTGGAGGAGGAGGAGGAGGAGGAGGAGGAGGAGGAGGAGGAGGAGGAGGAGGAGGAGGAGGAGGAGGAGGAGGGGAGGAGGAGGAGGAGAGGAGGAGGAGGAGGAGGAGGAGGGAGAGGAGGGAGGAGGAAGGGGGAGGAAGGGGAGGAGGGAGAAGAGGGGGAGGAGGAGGAGGAGGAGGAGGAGAGGAGGAGGAGGAGGGGGAGGAGGAGGAGGAGGAGGAGGAGGAGGAGGAGGAGGAAGAAAATGAGGCACGGGACGGCAGCATGGGGTCCGCTGGAGAATCAGACCCGCGGAGCGCCTGACAGCCCCCAGGCGCTGGAGGGCGGCCGAGCGCACCGCTCCTCGGGCCCGACGCGCTCTCGCACCACGAGCCCCCGCTGCCCACCGACGACGGTCGGGCAGGCGACGCGGAGGATCGGATCGGACTCGTGGAGTTCGGGCGTAAGTGACTACCTACCAGACCACCCCAACCCAGCCCGAAGACCCGAATTCCCACCAGCCCTTTGGGCGTGAGTGGTTTAGAGAGCCCGCTCTGTTCTCAACCCCCTAACCCCCTATCTTCCCCTTCGGGGAGGGGTTTACCCCTCCCCCTAACCCCCTCCCCTGGACCTGGAGAGGGCGGGCCGAGTGGTGTCAAGGGGGTCTTTTTCGACTCCTGGGAGGGCCAAAAAACGACGACCCTCACGAGGATTCTGGCCCCGAGGGAGGGGGGGGAGTTTGGCCCCTCTGCTCGTCTTTGAAGCAAAAAAACATTAATTGTACTATGGTTTGGGGCCCATTTTGGGCTTCTGAGGGGGCCGCGCTCCTCTTCCTTCATAGCAAAATCATTGATTTTACGAAGGTTTTGGGCTCATTTTGTCCTTCTCAGGGGGCAGCGCTCATTTGCGCTTCTGAGGAGGTCGCAAGAGGCCCCAAGATGGCCCCAAGAGGCCCCCAGGAGGCTCCCAAGAGGCCTCCAAGAGGCCCCCAAGATGCCCCAAGAGGCCCCCAAGAGGCCCCCAAGAGGCCCCCAAGAGGCCCCAAGAGCCCCAAGAGGCCCCCAAGAGGCCCCCAAGAGGCCCCCAAGAGGCCCCCAAGAGGCCCCAAGAGGCTCCAAGAGGCCCCCAAGAGGCCCCACGAGGAGCCCGAACGACTCACACCAGGACGAGGGGCCCGAACGACTCACACCACGAAGAGCCCGAACGACTCACACCACAAGGAGGGGCCCGAACGACTCACACCAGGACGAGGCGCCCGAACGACTCACACCACGAGGAGCCCGAACGACTCACACCACGACGCGGGCCCCGAACGACTCACACCACGAGGAGCCCGAACGAGTTACACCAGGAGGAGGGGCCCGAACGACTCACACCAGGACGAGGGGCCCGAACAACTCACACCACGAGAAGCCCGAACGACTCACACCAGGACGAAGAGCCCGAACGACTCACACCACGAAGAGCCCGAACGACTCACACCAGGAAGAAGGGCCCGAACGACTCACACCAGGACGAGAAACCCGAGAAACCCCAAACGACTCAAACCACGAGGAGCGCTTTCTCTCCCTCCTCCTCCGCCTCGTCCTTCTCCCGCTCCCCCCACAAGGAGGATGTACAAGGAGGCGGGAGGAAGGAGGAACAGGGGAGATATGCGGGGCCAAGCGGACACACGCCTGAAAAACACGACTGTCGGCATGCTTCTCAAGAGTTGCTGCTGTGAGATGGGCTGGTGGGGATACGCGAAGCGTAAAGAATTCGGGTTGGGGGGGTAAGGGTTCCACATGTGTTTTTCGATGTTTCCCGACCCCCCCCCACACTGGAAATAGAGGGCAATCTGAGGCCTTCGGGTTGGGTTGGGGTGGTTTGGTGGGTGGTGAGTAAGATCGAAGCCGTCGTGATGCGGGAGCTTGAAGCTGCCAGTCAGGGACTCTGACCGGCGAACACGCCGGTGGCCGCAAACTGTGAAGGTCTCGGGCAAGGCCGCACTGCGCCCTTGAAAGCAAACCCCCAGATTAGGCACGCAGCCGGAGCAGGAAGAGTACGACAACGACGGCAAGGCAGGGTGGGGGGAGGGGCAAGCGAAGCTGCCTGAAGAAGGGGGCGGAAGCAGCTCGAGCCGATGATGCTCGGAGATATGCCCGCCCCCTTCTAGGCACAAACTTGCGGCACAGGGCCATGGGCCAGCGGCATACGGCGGTGGCAGCGGTGAGAACGCGTGGTACCCGACCGAAAGAAGACAGCGATCGGGCGTTGGCAGACGAGTGGCAGCGAAGAGAGGAGAGGGCACCAGCTCCCTTCAAGCGGCACGCATCGGGCGAACGCTGCGCACGTGATCAGCACACAGCCAGGAAGGCAGGAAACCAGCACGGAGGAAGCCCAGGGCTCAGATCCCCGTGTGCCAGCCTGGGACAGACAAGCAACAGGGCTCCAGGAGGTTCAAACCGTCGAGACTTTTCACAGACAAAGTGAGTGGCAGGTGCTGAGCGAGGCGCGCCACCCCAAGGAGAAATCTCAGGGAAACGGTGGACAAAATCCGCCGACCCTCCTCCGTAAGCGCGCCAGCAACAGCCGAACAGCCTGAGCGACATTGAGCAACGTCGCAATTGAGCCGAAGGGAAGCCCCTTCACTTTGATCCTTCCCCGCCAGGGGGGGAGGGGGGTCCCAGAGGGAGGGGTCTGGGCGGGTGGTCCCGGAGGGTGGTCCCGTGGGGTGGTCCCAGGGGGTGGTCCTGGGTCACAATCCCCGCAGGGGGTCCTTGGGCCCAAGAGGCCCCCATGAGGCCCCCAGGCGCACCCAAGGGACCGCCATGAAGCCCCAGGAGGCTCACAAAAGGCTTCCAAGATACCAAAAAAATCGTGGGGGTTCGTGGGCACATCTTCAGGGCCTCGTGAAACCTCTTTGGCACTCTTGGGAGCGTCTGATCCCGACCCTCCCAAATGCCTCTTTCACAGTGGGGAGTCGTCGTCCAGGGTCGGCGGCACTGACCGTGAGGCCTTAGCGATAAAAGCAAAGTGGCTCAGAGGCGTACCAAGCAGCACGCCTCTTGGGCAGGAAGGGGGGGGCATGGACGGCTGAGAAGCCTGAGCAGCAACGGCGGCGGCGCCAGCAAAGCCTGCTCCAAGGCGTCCCATCCCCCGAGAACCGGGAATGTGACGAGAAGCGCCAGCATAACCGTGTATCGGCGGTGGACAAGTCTCCCTTTAGTACACCACCCTTGAGTAAAAATGGCCTGCGACCGAAACCGACGGACCTGGACCCGCAAAAATGACAGCTGCGACGCCCTCTCGCGAACCGAAAACGGCCAATTCGCTAATCGGCGTGTCAGGGTAGGAGGTCTATCAACCTCCGAGTGTGAGATGAGAAAAAAGCCGTGCGACGAGGACATTGCGCGCGGGCTCCCTGGTTCGCCAGGCCAGCCAGAGAGTAGGGGCACCACAGGGGTGAGGAGGCGCAGCCACCTCTGCATCCCGCGACGGACAGACTACAGTCAACCCGTGGAATAAGGATGTGCGATAAGGACGCAGGGGCCTTGGACGCCCATTCCGCAGCTTTTCGAGCGGGGCGCGGCCAACGAGAGCGGCCAAGGATGGGCCGCAGGGCAAGGATGCAAGGGTACCCTTGGGAAGGTTGCCCATCCTTACTATGCGGGTTGACTGTATGAGGTGCGAGTGGCGAGGGAGCCCATCCCTCCCCAAGGCGGCCTCTGGCAGAGCCCTCTCCCAGGAGCAGCGGCGCAGGGACGCAACCTCCGTCCAACTCCTCCCGGCTCCCCTCGCCCTCCGCAGCGCCTGCAATGCACCGTTTCGGGTCCCAACTCCAGTCTTATCTGGCGAGTTGGGTGCCGTGTTTTTTCTTATCCTGGCAAGCCAGCGGTTGAATCGAATGCAAAGTCCCAAATCCTCCCATCTCCATTCATCTACTCCCTCCATGCCTCTACTCTCTCTCTCTCTCTCTTTCTTTATCTCTCTCTCTCTCTCTTTCCCCTCCCTATTCTACCTCGGAATGCCTCCTCCCTCTCCCTCTTTGAACCCGAGGCAAAGGGGACTGAATCCCTGCTCGGACGGGAGAGTGGGGTATCGTAGGCCCTAGGCGCAACCACACGATTCGCACTTGGGCCGCCCACGCTTGTTGCCAGACGTCTGCGAGCTTCTGGACGAACGCGATGGTTGTCCCACGTTCGGTTGAGGTTCTCTGGTGGGCAGCACGAGGACCGGGGGAATAGCAAGCCTCTTCCGCCTAAAAACTGTTCCTTGCCTCGACGCCCCGACTGGAGGCCTGATCAAGGTGGCCGATCAAGGCGGAGCCGTGGGCGCAAGGAGGTTCTTGGCGAGATCTGGCTACCAGCATGGATCCGCGCCCTCCCCGAGCCAACGGGAACGACCAAGTAATGGCGAGTCGCTACGGTCCGGAACTGCTGCTTAGTCTCGGCGACGACCCCAACGACAAGCTATGCCCTGCCAGCTGTCAGCGTGTCGCTCCGCTTCGTGGCACGGGACTCGGCCAGGCTCCGCCTGGAGCTTTTCGTGGCACGGGACTCAGCCAGGTTCCGCTCGGAGCGAGGGACGTGGACAGCGTGTGGCGCCGAGGTGTGGTGGGGCAAACACGGTGGCGCGACTCGGGGATCTTCTGACCCGGGTCAATTCAGACCTGGGTCAGTCAGGCCTTGCAGCATCCTGAAAAATCCTGCAAGACACTGCACCCAAACCCTGGTCCATGCGCAGGATCCTGCAAGATCCTGCAGGATCCTTCGCACCCAAACCCGGGCCAAATGCGACCCTGGATCCTGCATGATCCTGCAGGATCGGGGCGCTCTGGCTGACCCCCATTTGCATTGACCCCCGTCTCAATCGGGGACGCGCAAGCATGGATTAGCGATCCATGGATTTGGCGCGCGGTCGCCAAATCCATGGATCCGGGTAGGTGCCCTCCCCAAAATGCGGTTGGTGGCGCCTCGTTCGGCGGCGTCAATCAGCGATTCCATATGGAAACGGGACCCGTCGCTAGTCCACGCCCCCTTAATCCATGTCTGCGATCGCCTGACTCAAGGCTCCCGATCGACACGCTGAGCAGCAGTTCCCGGCCGCATCCGCGGCGAGGGCGCTTCTCGACTCCCGGTCGACTCCCGAGGGCGGCGCCGCGTCGTCGGGCTTCGAGCCTGCGGCATCGGCCTTCGCCTTCGGCTCGGCCTCCGTGGGACGAGCTCGTCCCGTCCCCCTCCCCTTATTCCTCTTCTTCCTCCTCCTCCTGCTCCTCCTCTTCCTCCTCCTCCTCCACTTCCTCCTCCTCCTCCTCGTCCTCCTCCTCCTCCTCCTCGCTTCTCCCTGTCTGTCTCCCGCTCTCTCTCTCTCTCTCTCGCGCTCTCTTTCTCCCTCTCTCTGCCTGAGCGGTCTCCGCAATGTGCAAAGACGAGACAGACGCCAAAGCGCGCCCCCACCCCCCCCACCACCACATGCGAGGAGCAATACGATGCACTCATGCATTGACAAAAAAGACGCGCTCCACTAGAACCTAGAAACACATCAAACAAAACTAGTCGAGAACTGCCCGCCGGCTACAACATTGAACCCGATAAAGGCATGCATGAGGCAAAACTATCAGTGAGATATTTGTTATGACATGCGCACGTTGCGACAACCAAACACAAACAATAATGTTCCATGTGCGGGATCGCCTTCCTGGGTGACAACGGCCGATTGTGATACATGGGCATACTCGGCTGTAACCTTGACGGGACTATAACGATTTGGTGTACGTGCCTGCTTGCCAATACTGGAATCGAAGAATCTCCCCAGGCTGCTTCCCCTAGGTCACGGGTCACAAGCGCTGGCGGGCAGTGGCCGATTCGTCCCGCATCAGTGCACGCTCACGAAGCCGCACGATTGGGTCCCTCATTTGCTCGGTCAGCCCGTCCTTCGAAACCCTACCTTCCTCCTTTCCCCCCCCGGGCTTCGCACGCATAAGGTTGGATATCAATATGTGTGCGGATAGCGCGCACGGCGCTCTGCAGTCCCTGATGGACCACAAAGCAGCACTGGCGTCGCCCGCTACGAAGCCCGCACACCTGGCCGCCGCAAAAGGCGAGCTGGTCGCAGTGAGCGGGCTTCCATTCATGAGGCACGAGGCGCCTCCCGTTGAGTGTTTTTCTCCAGGTTCGAGCTTGCCCGAACTCACATCTCGTCCGAAGATGAAGGGATGCTCCTTCCCTTTGAGCCTGAGGGGGGTCCCCGGGAGGGCAGGGGTGGTGGAGACCAGATCCCTGGGGGGGACTGGCCCTCGGCTTGCATTCTTCCGTTAGCCCCAGGCTGACATACAGCGCGCTTCGGAATTCAAACCCGAGGGCCCCGTCCTGGAGCCCTGTGGGAGATCCTGTGGGCCGTTTCGGGTGCCCTCGAGGGGCCATGTCCGCCCCCCGCTCCTCCCCTCGCCCCACCGCCCGCCTGTCCCTCCCCCCCGATCCGGGGGAGGGGGGTGGGGGCTGACCCACCGGGGCGGGGAAGCATCGTGCTGGAATCGGCGATGCATCGCCGATGCATCGCCGAAGGCGCATCCGCGCGTTCCTGGCATTCCTGGGCGGGGAGTCGGCCGCTGTCGGCGATCGATGGGCGATTGGGGGACTATGTTCACCCTTCCGAGACCCCATCCGACGCAGCTTCTGCAACGCTCCCCGCCCCCCTCCTTTCTTCTTCCCTCCTGGCACTCCCCGTTCCTCCCCCTCGCTCCGCCCCTTCCCCGCCTCCGCCCTTTCTCCCTCCTCCCCCTCCGCCCCCCCCCCCTCCCAGCAAATCTTCTCCTCCATCCCTCAGTCGGGCTCTCGCGGGATGGGTGCGAGAACAGCAATCAACACCTCCGTCTGCCACTTGGAGCGCAGGCGTGCGTGTCTGGGCCTCGTCGCCTCCTCCCTGCCTGCGCAGTGTCCCGACCCGTCTGGCAACAGAAGGGAACTGGTCTGCGGTTGGGGGCGGCCGCCCGCGCGGGCGAATCTTCCAGGCGGTGGGCGGCGGGGGGCTCGCGGGAACGCGCGGGAGTAATGTGCCAGTCAGTGGTTGCTCCCTTTCCACGTGCCACTGACAGGACCGTTGCACACGGCTCCGAAGTGCACCGGGCTAGTGCCAGCGCGCGTGCTCCAAGATAGCGGCGCTCGTGGGAGCGCATGAAGCGCAGCGTCTGAAACGCTCCCCGTTCCCTTCCCTTTTGCTTGCCCCCACGGCCCGCCTCTTCCCTCCCCCGTTCCCCGCCTCCTCCTGTCCCTCCTCCCCCATCCCTCTTCCAGCACATTTGTTGTTCCATTCCTTTTTTCAAATCTCCCTGCTATGACCGCTGAAGGCTTCCATTGCACATGGGGCCACCAATCAGCTGTGCGGGGGGGACTCGCTACGTTTCTGACTGGCGTGTGAAGATGTACATATATATACATACCTATATAAAAAGGTTCGTATACACATATATATATACATATATATGTATATATATATATATATAAGAGGTTGGGGGGTGAAATCGCAGTGGAACGGAGACCCCCGACCGGGAAATCGTTTGGTTTCGTTCGTGTCGTGCGTGCGGGGGAGGCGAAGCTGCGTGGGCGCGCGAGAGGAATGAACCCGCCGTTGCTAGGGCGAGGTCAAGACAAATGTTGCTCCTCCGCCTTCCGTCTTTCCGCCTTCCGTCCGGCAGTGGCCCGCGGTGTCCCGCGGTGTCCCGTGGTGTCCCGTGGTGTCCCGTTGAGTGAGATCGATAGTGAGATCGATAGTGAGCGCGAAAGCAATGAACCCGCCCTTGCTAGGGCGAAGTTAAGACAAATGTTGCTCCTCCGCCTTCCGTCCTTCCGCCTTCCGTCCAGCGGTGGCCCGCGGTGTCCCGTGGTGTCCCGTGGTGTCCCGTTGAGTGAGATCGATAGTGAGATCGATAATGAGCGCGAGAAGAATGATCCCGCCCTTGCTAGGGCGAAGTTGGGCAAAAATGTTGCTCCTCCGCCTTCCGTCCTTCCGCCTTCCGTCCGGCGGTCGCCCGCGGTGTCCCGTGGTCTCCCGTTGAGTGAGATCGATAGTGAGATCGATAGTGAGATCGATCGTGAGACCGATGGTGAGATCGATACTGAGATCGAAGTGGTGTCCCATAGTGGCCCGTGGTGTCCCGTTGAATGAGATCGATAGTGAGATCGCTAGTGAGTGAGATCGATACTGAGATCGATACTGAGATCGATGTGGTGCCCCGAGGTGTCCCGTGGTCCCAAAAAGTGAGATCGATAGTGAGATCGATAATGAGATCGACAGGTGTCCCGTGGTGTCCCGTTGAGTGAGATCGAATAGTGAGATCGATAGTGAGATCGATGTGGTGTCCCGAGGTGTCCCGTGGTGTCCTATGGTGTCCCGTTGAGTGAGATCAATAATGAGATCGATAGTGAGACCGATAGTGAGACCGATAGTGAGATCGAGAGGTGTCACGCGGTATCCCGTGGGGTCCCCTGGTGGCCCGTGGTGCCCCGTGGTGTCCCGTTGAATGAGATCAATAGTGAGATCGATAATGAGATCGACAAATGTCCCGTGGTGCCCCGTTGTCCCGAAAAGTGAGATCGATAGAGAGATCGATTGAGTGAATTGTTGGTTCCCCCCCCTCTCCCCCCCACGCAACCTCCTTATCACCCGAAGGGTGGTCGTATAGGTGTGTGTGTGTGTGTATACATACATGTGTATATATATATATATATGTGTTTCGTCGGGAGTATGGGTGTAAATTTGTGGTGGGGGGGCCGTTGGGCTGTACAATCAACTCGTATGACAAGGATGAGCGGTAAGGAAGCAAGGGCCTTGAAGGGCCATGTTGCCGTTGTTCGAGCGAGGTTGGCCAGCGGGAAGGGCCGAAGGGGCAAGGCTGCAAGGGTAACTGGCCTCACATCCTGGCAATGCGGGCTGACTGTACTGGCCGATCCGCGTCATATCAAATGCCCCTGTACGCATCCCCTTTGGATGCACCCTCCGCGTACAAGGGAAAGCCCCTTACAGAGTGCATCCGCCAAGGTTCCTTGGGTTTTCGGGAACGGCTGTCTTCGCACATTCCCAGTTTCAAGTTTCCTGCTTCAGGCTTTTCTGGGATGGACAGGATCCACTTCGGCAAAACGCGGCTGAATGAAAACGACTTCGGGCCCAAACCTGGCGGGGCAAACCTAGAAAATATTCAGCCGCGGCGCCCCCCCGATAACCGAAAACGGACAATTCACGAATCGACATGTCAGGGTGGGGGGTCCGTCCACACCCCGAACTTCCTCCGGCCATGATTCCCGCTCCAGGACTCGAGGCCTCGGCGTACGAATACAGCATCGCGGTCGGCGACCTTTCTTCTCCCTTTTCCAAGGCGAAGACCACCGTAAGCCCCCAGACCGGCTTGGCCCAACACTGGGCCCCACCCCATCGGCCGCTGCCATCATAGGGGCCGTTTGGTGCCCCGCCCCGATTCTTCACATTTTTCACATTACGGCGCCAATTGAAAACTGAAGGGGCCCTGGACTCTTATATGGGCCCTTGGCCAACGAAGAGACATCCAGGAGAAAAATCCAAACGTACCTCCACATGGCCTACGCCGTAAAACAATACACCCGTCAACCAAGTCTCCCACTCCGTAAACATTGCCCCTGACAGTTCCCCCCCCCGTCCCCCCCCCACACCACCTCGCCCTCCTATCAAACGGAGCCTCCCGTGCAACGGCGAAGGCGAAGTAGCAGGGAGCAGGGAAAAGGGCCACCAACGACTCGCCTGGCCCTCCCCCGATCCCTTGCCCCGCCCCCCCCCCAACGCCACCACCACTCTCAGGTGCATTTGCAGGGGGAGGAAAGCTAAGGCTTAGGTCGGGCATGTCCCCGTACAAGCGGATTGTGGGAGAATCCGAAAATTACCTGGCGACGTACCCAAGACCTGCGCAGTGCGGGGAAAGACTAGTTAGGGAGACTTGACGAGAAAACGGCGACGTGACATGGACGCACATATTTCGGCGAACGTCATTCGGAAGGTCTGCACGTCCCTAATCAAGGAAAACCGACAAGTCGATGAGTAACTACATGGAACCCTGGATCACTAAGGAAGACACAGGTCCTGAATAATACGGCGGGCAGGGGGCTTGAAACGTCAGCGGGGCAACGACAACATGACATGACCCCCTCGAACCAACATTCCCACGCGATGACGCACGCTCCGAACCCGCGACGGAGCGCCGCGAGGCTGGCCCTCCGCAGCCCCCCTTGGGCCCAATTACAGTTTCGCAGATCGCAGCCCCCCCCTGGATGCAGCGATCCAAGCTGGATTTGCAACGGGGCTCGGCTACTACTGCTAGCCCTCAGCTTAACTCCCAGCGGCGGCGGCAACGGGGCGCGGGGGCGCAAAGGGGGAGCGGCGAAGAAGAGCAGGAGGACAAACGTGAGCAAGGCACCTCCTAGATCATGCGACGGCAAGCGCACGCGACAGAGAACAACAACTGGCAACCGTCAGCTAAACTCCCTTGCAATTGCACCCGGAACTTTTTGGCCGTCTGCCCGCGAGCAGCGAGGCTCGCATCTAAACGATGAGTCGGGCAGAGGTTTGATAGAGGTCATCTATCAGGTCCTCGGTCCAAACGGCAAAAGACGCGAAAGCTAAGAGACGAAGGCGGACGGGGACCCTGAAACGTAAAGGGGGCAAGCAAATGGATGCGGCAGCTGGAGGGGGGGGAGCGACGAAGAACAGGAAGGCAGTGGAAGGATACCGACTACGTTTCGGGGCACGCCAGCAAACAAGCACAGACAGTGCAATAACTGCGCGAGGCTGAGCTGCTCTGCCAGCCGCTCGGCCTCTTCCCGACACTTCTCAATGCGAAAGACGCGCAGGCGCGCCGCGAGGTCCGCGGGAGGCCCACGAGACAGGAAGTGCAGTCCTGGGTCCCGACTCATCAGGAGATCCTCGACCTTCGTGGCCC
>CAUYUJ010010946.1:133725-138725 GCA_963575745.1 Prorocentrum cordatum | reverse complement strand
CGCCCCGCCCCGGCGCGCGCGGCGGCGCCCGCTCGGGGGGCCCACCGCCGATGCGTCGGCGATGCAGTCGCCGATGCCAGGTCGGTGCAGTCCACCACTGGGTGGCCGAAGCCAATCTGGCGCCTACTAGCACTACGACGATTTGTACTACTGCCACTACCCCTGCTACTACTACTATTACTACAACTACCTGGGTGGTCGAAGCCAATCTGGCGCCAATCTGGCAGGCCCAATCTGGCAAACGGGGGCAACCTGGCGAGGGAGCCAGCGCGAATCCAGTCTGGCGAAGAACCCAAATCATCCAGCTTGGCCGGGCCAGATTGGCCCTTGGGGCCCAATCCAATCTGACAGTCTGGCCTTCGACTACCCAGCAGGATGATTCAAGGCCCCCAAGACGCCGCCCAGGAGCCCCAGGAGGCTCCTAAGAGGTCCCCCAGAGGCACCCGAGAGGCCCTGAAGAGGGCTCCAGGGCCGGCGGAATGAGCGAAGCGATGATAATAAGGATGCGCGGTAAGGATGCAAGCGCCTTGGAACGCCATGTTGAGGTTTGCAGCGCGGAGCGCGGCGGAATTCCGAAGGAGATGCAAGGGTACTGTGGAGGGCTGGCCAGCGAAAGTTAGCAAGGATGCGCCGAAGGGGCAAGGACGCAGGGGTATCCTGGCCAAGTTGCCCCATCCTTACTATCATGGTTGACTGTACTTCGTCCCCCTCTGAACCTAGTGGGGGCCCAATGCCAAGAAACACCCCGCTTGCCTCCAGGGTGCCCTGGGTTTCTGGGGTTTCGATAGTTTTGCTGTGGAGAGCGTGACGTTCCCACGCCAAAAATCCATGGAGGTCCTGGGGCCTCAGGGTTGGGCTTCTCGTGGAAGGTTTCTTGTGGACTGGCCTCCCCAGACCCTCCTCGGAGGCGACGATGAGGGCGAATTGCCCAGGGGAAAACAACACGCGTATCCATGGGCGCCGATAGACCATGCCTTCGGCGAGGCTCCTGGGCGAATACGTGTAATGCTCGCCCCCTTGGGCTGTTCGCCCCTATCGTCGCCTCCGAGTCTCCCCCCCACCCTGAAGTCGGGCCTGACAGGGGGATTTTGGGCGAAAAATCAAAGATGCTCAAACAATATCCTCAAAATGCTCGAAAAAAAAAGTCCCCTGACTATTGTTGGACTATTTTTGAATATCCCTTCTGTAGCGGGACAGGCCCGACTTAACCCTACCCCTCGCGAGGCCTCGTCTTTCGGCTTCGGCGGCGCCGGCGAGGGAGCGCGGCGCGGGCGGCCTCGCGGCCACCCGCCGGAGAGCGGCGCAGAGGTCCACCGGAGGACCACCCGTGCGAGCCGAAGAGAGCGGCGAGGGTGAGCTGGCCCTCCTCCTCCTCCTCCCCCTCCTCCTCCTCCTCCTCCTCCTGCGCCTCCTCCTCCTCCTCCTCCTCCTCCTCCTCCTCCGCCTCCGCCTCCACCTCCGCCTCCGCCTCCACCTCCGCCTCCGCCTCCGCCTCCTCCCTTTCTCCTCCTTCTCCTCCTCGCCTCCTCCTCCTCCTCCGCCTCCTCCTCCCCTGAAGCCGAAGCCGAAGCTGAAGGCCAGAGGACGGGGAGAGACACAGAGGGGCGCCACCCGTGCGAGCCCGAAGAGAGCGGCGAGGGTGAGCGCTGGCCCGAAGGGAAGGGGCCCTGGGACACACAAAGAAAAGCACACAGACAACTGCTCCTCCTCCTCCTCCTCCTCCTCCTCGTCCTCCTTCTCCTCCTCCTCCTCATCCTCCCCCTCCTCCTCCTCGTTCTCCTCCTCCCCATACTTTCTCGTATTTTCTGGGTTGTTGTCTTCCCGCCCACGTCCCATAGTTTCCCATATTTTCTGGGGGATCGACGAAGAATTGTGTCTCTGTGTGTGTGTGTGTTTTCCCCCCCTGACGAAGGTGGTTCACAGTGCACCCACAGCCGAAGCCGAAGCCGAAGCCGAAGGCCAGAGGACGGCGAGGCGCAGAGAGGCGCCACCAAGAGAGGAACAGGAGGGGGGAGAGGGGCGGGACTGAGAAACTTCAGCCCGAATCTACGAGTTGAACTAGCAAAATACGCACACTCCCACGCAAACACAATGTTTCCTCCAGCGCGCCGGTGGAATGTAACCGTTGGTGCATAATCGACGAGGACAGGATGCGATGCGTCCTAGGAAAATGATCAGCCTTACGTTGGGGCGTGCCCAAAGCTGAAAACCCCAGCCAAAGTGGAACATCGTTGACCGCTGGACAGCAGAGACCAGGCGGTGCAGAAAAAAAGTGCAGGCGAGGTAGGCCACACACTCACACACACAATCACACACACACACGATCACACACACACACACACACGCGCACACACGTTCCCCCGATGCGCCAGCGGGTCCAGTCAGCGGGCAATCACAACGACGGGCTACGCTGAAACAAAAAAAAAACTTGTGCAGTGGCGTGGCTAAGCGATACTCCTCGAAGCGCGTACACGCAACGCCGAAACCTACGGAGACGGCAGGCCTGAAGGCCCTGCCGTCTCCTGCGGGCTCCTTTGCACGTGCCTGCCGTCTGCTGCGAAGCCCCTGACCCACAACTGGAGAGACCAAAAGGCACCGACCGCTCCCGGGGTGCATGCTGACCAAGATCTCGAGGCGAATCCCAAGGCGGCGACGAGGGCCTCCGAGCCGGCGAGAGCGGGGCGAGGCCAGCCGTGTGGGTACCTCTGCCTCCTCCGGAGACGCGCAGCTGAGGTCGCCCAGAAGCGAGCTCACCCACCCCATCCACGGGAGCGACCTGGGAATGGGCCAAGCAGGGAGGCAGAGGGGCGCGGGGGCGCCGCACGGGCATCCTGAACCTTACCTGATGTGCTGCTGATTCTGACCGCATGCCACCAAAGGACTTTCGGCGGCGAGCCTGAAGGGGAAGTGAAACGGAGCGAGACTTCTCGGAAGGCCCAGAAGTCCCCTGGACCTCTGACAAGTGTTCTAAGCCCTCCCCGAAGACACAGAAAACCTCCCAAAGGTCAGAGGCCTTCTGAGAAGCCCCGCCGCCTTCTGAGAAGGCATTCTGCTTCTCACTTCCCCCCCTTGCCCGCCGCCGAGTTGGCATCAAATTCACTCCGACTGCTCTCGAATCAAACTACGGTGCCCGGCAACTGCAGGCCCGCGTCCTGTCCTCGAGCTACCCCGAGCGGCGCGAGATGGACGGCAAGCGCTCAACCATTGCCCCAAAGAAGAACCTGTGCCCGACTTCCGCTAGGGGCCGCGCGCACACAGACATGCCGTTCCCACAGCAGCGAGTACGAAGACGCGAAATAGGGATGGCAACCTTCGGGCTTGCATTGCGGTGGCTTCGTTGTGATTCCATGCGAACGGTGCTAGGGAAGGGAGAGTGTGGAGATGGCGTAGGCGGCGCCGACGGGCGCACATATTCACAGTGAGAAGCGAAAGTGGCGATGCCCAATGGAGCGATGCCCCCCTACGGGCGGAGGCGCAGCAGACGAACATCATGAGCGTTGTCCCCACGCACATGGCAGGGAACGCAAACTGGTGCAGCAGCCCCTTCCGTGCGACGCTCCTGCGGGCCCACAAGAGCTGATGACAAGGGCCAAAATGATTTGGGACGCTCCTTCCCAATTAACGATCCATTGTGACGACAAGGTAGAATTCCAAGCCCGTGCTGGCATTGCCAAATGCGCTGCTGCCGAAGGCATTTGAAATAACAACGCTGGCTGTGAGTTCTACCTCTAAAGGGCCAATTGGAAGCGTTGAAGCCTCCTGGGTGACCCCAACGCACCAGAGAAACCTGGGACCTGTCATGAGAGATCCAGGAAGCCAACACGAGCAGGCATTGCCAAAAACACACACACACACAACGACATGTTTTCTCTATTTGGCATTCAGCCGCCAGTAGGGGAAAATAAATACACAAGACCTTGTCGGGTGTGTCCTGACAAGGTTCTGCTATAAGATAGTCTGCAACTGGAAATATGGTCGCATCGTGAGGCCGCATGGGATCTAAGATCCCACATGTACGCAGCCAGGGAGCCGACAAAACGTGTCCGACATTGGTAAGCGTAAGCTGACAAACCGGTCGATTGTCACATTCCCGTCGCACATGACGCATAAACGACCGTATGCTTTTTTTCGCGTGTCGTGCCGTCCCGCACGAATGTTCACTTACCTTCGGCATCCATCTCGTCAAAAAGCATCCCAGGTGCGACTTCGAGTGGTCTGTGTGACCTCGGCGTGCGCGCATGGGAATGCTTGACTGCGTGATGACCATTACGGGCCAAGCTGCAGGTATGCCCACTGCACCAACCGAGCCTCCACCGCTCGAAATTGAGACCCCTGAAGATCCCAGCGAGATCCTTCCCCACATAACAGTGTCTGCGCCTGGGGGGGTCCTGCTCGGGTTACCTGCGGAACTGGAAGATGAGGGGCAACGATGGGGGGGGATAGGGATAGGGGGGGGGGGGGGGGGAACATCGACCTGGAATCGGCGAGACATCGCCGACAGATCGGCGATGGGCCTCCGACAGTGAATCCGCGCGCACCTTCCTGGGCGGGTTGGGACACAGATTATGGGGCTTCCATCGGCGATCAATGGGCAATTGGGGGTCGATGCATCCCCCCCTAGCTAGGGGGAAACAAACCTACCTCGCTTTTGACCACCCCCGCTTCCAAGAGGTACCAAACGATGCCAAACTGCAGCCTGCACTGGTCAGGCCGCTCGACGAGGAGGCGCGTGGTATGACTTGGTTTTGCCTGGAAGCGAAAGTGGGGCCCCTGGGCCACCCACCCTCGGGAAGCTTGCTCCGTCCAGGTTTCCCAGGACAGCCCCCATGGGCCGCGGACATCATTATTTTCCTCGCGCCCCACCCACCCTTCCGAAGCTTGCTCCGCCCAGGCACCCCTGGGCCGCGGAACCCATATATATACACACATATATATATATACTAGAACCACGCGCGCGCTGCGCGCGCGCTTTGGTTCTAGCAAGATGCGGCGACGGTCTG
>CAUYUJ010010946.1:103725-128725 GCA_963575745.1 Prorocentrum cordatum | reverse complement strand
ACTTGTACACATAAATGTGCATATACATGTACATATACATATATACATATATATATATACACAAATGTACATATGAATATGCATATGCAAATACATATACATGTACATATACATGTACATACGCATATACATATACATGTGCATATACGAGAGAGCGTGATCCACCGCCGCTTTACGGTGGAAAATTGCCAACCTTTTCCTCCAGAGCCCAGGGGTGGTGTCCCCCCCCCCTCCGAAAATCCCCCCCTGCTGTATTGGGGCCCTCTGGAGCGCGTCCTGGGCCGTGTTGGGGCGGTCTCGGGAGCTTCTGAGGTCGTCAAGCACGGACCGGCAGCGAAAACAAACAATATGTTGAAAATATACGTTTTACAAAGAGAATGGGGCTATTTTGGCCCCTTGGGGCTCTCTTTGGGGCCCTATTGGGGGTCGCTTGGGGTGTCTTGGGGGCTTCTGAAGCCACCTTGAAGGCCATGTTGGGCGTCTGGGACCGACCTTCGGGCGTCCCGGGTCTGTTCTGGAGCCTCTTGGGGCCTCCTTGGCGCCTTCTGGCGGCCTTCTGTGAGGCCCCGGGGCTCCCCGAGGGCCCCGGGGCCCACATTTGCGGTCGTCTTGGGCCCTTCGTGGGCCGTCCTGGAGCTCTCTGGGGCTGTATTGGGGCCCTCTGGGGCGCGTCCTCGGCCGGAAGATGCACATGGGGCATTGCGCGCCCGTTCGAGATGTGCTTTCTTGCACCGCTGGCGCCCCGCACTTCGGAGCGCTACATCGCGAGGGCGTAAATGCAAGCGCCGTCGAAGACTGCGCTGGAGCGGCTAGAGAAGGGCTGGCGGCTGGGCTGGCTCCGCCACAGTGAGCGCACAGATCTGGAGTTCCGGGCGCTCCTCGGCGCGAGAAGCACACTGTGCACGGTCGACGTCCGGCTTGGCATGGAACGCAAGCACTGCGGGCTGCATCGCTCCGTTCCTCCTGGCAGCCAGGCGATGCGCAGGCGAATTGCCGACCAGGGTTGTAGGGGCAAGAATGGTTGTTGTGATGGTTAACGCATTGCGGAAGCCGGCCTGATGCATTTTTGACCTTTTGCCGGACGTGGGAAGGACACCCCAGCACCGCGAAGCGACAGGGCAGGGAGCCTTCAGAGCACGGACAGCACGGGCCAGATGATTCGCTGGTTGCCTGAAGGCGGCAACCGACGCGGGCGTTCCTACACAAGTTCCACTCACGCGTGGTATTGCGGCATGGGTCGGAATAGTGCGTTGTGCAGAAAGTAGGCGTGACATGTGTTTTTGGCCGTCGGAAGGGTGGGGCTACAGGAGCCTCGCACTGGGGGTGGGCACACCGTGCATCTGCCGAAAGGCACCGCTTGCAAAATCTTTGACGTTCTCGTTTGTTGGTGCCTTCGACTGGGATCTGAGTTTGGAGTCCACTGCAAATTGGATACTTATGACACGTGTGTCGCGGCCTCTCAGTAACAGCTGGAGCCATGACCACGAATGCGGAGGTGCAGGGAGCGGCGGCTCGACCCGCGATATGGATGGCAGCCTGCAATGCCGTAAAAGCAAGCAGGAGAATACTGACTGCTACTGCGGAGGCAGCAGCATCATGTCTTCAGCCGATATGGGGTACGGGGTCGGTGGAGCAGGACGCGGAAGTGCAACTCGGAGACCTTGTTGGAAGCTCCGGGAACAGCCTCGGCGCTGACCTGGGCCCCGTCATGGCTCCATGGATGGGCCAATGGTTGTGCACGGAAACGGAAAGAGCGCTGAAGGAACTTGCCCGAGACGGCTCATGGCATCCTTCGCTCTTGGGAGCGTAAATGATAAGGGCTGGTTACGTCACTGCTCCCCGTCCTCCTCTCCTCCTCGTCCTCCTCCTCCTCCTCATCATCATCAGCCTCCTCCATGTCCTCCCCGCTCTCTTCAATCTGCCGCTCCTTCTCTTCCTACACCTCGTTCTCGTCCTTCCTCACCTCGAGTCACTCCCCAGTCCTCCTCATCCTTCGCTCCCCTTCCATCCTTGTCATCAGCATCCCTCGCCACCATTACTTACGCCTCCTCATCATCATAATGTATGGTGTGGCTCTCGCGTGGCCATCATTGGGCTGTCTTGGGGCCTCGCATGACTCTCTCGGGGTCAGTTTTTGGAGGCATACTGGAAGTCTCTGGGGCGTATTGGGAGGAGTTGTTGGGCCTCTTGGGAGCCTCCGGGGAGCCTTTTGGGGGGCGCTTGGGTGGCCTCGGGGGGCTTCTTGCGGCCTCGTGGGGCCCTCTTGGGGTCCGCTGGGCTCGCTTAGGCAATCTTGAGGCCATGTCGGGGCCCTCCTGGGGCCGTCTTGGGCGACTCCTGCGCCGTCCTGGGGCGCTCTTGGACCGTCTTGGGACGCCTTTGGGGGCGTTTTGGGCCGTCTTGGGCCCGGCTTAAGGGTCTCTTGGGCCGTCCTGGGGCTCTTTTGGGGGTCTCTTGGGCCGTCTTGGAACGTCGGAAAGCAAAAAAAGCAAGAACGCGAAAAACATCGAAAGAACCAATCACAAATCAGCGTTTGTGGCCTCTTGGGGTTCTCTTGGGAGGCCTCTTGGAGGCCGCTTGGGGCGTGTTGGTGGCCTGTGGGCTCGTCTGGAGGCCATGCTGGCGCGTGTTGGAGGCTCGCTGGCCTTTTAGGCAGTCGTCAGGCCATGTCGGGGCCCTCCTGGGGCTGTCTTGAGCGGCTCCTTGGTTGTCTTGGGGCTCACTTGGGCCATCTTGGGACGCTTTGGGGGCCTCTTGGGCTGTCTTGGGGCCGGCTCAGGGGCCTCTGGGGCCGTCCTGGGGCTGTCTTGGGTGCCTCTTGGGCCGTCTGGCAGCGTCGGAGAGCAGAAAGACTTCTATCAATCATGATCAATCAGCAAACCGCACCATCCTTCTATGCCCCCACGGATGCACGCCATGAGCCCCAGTCGACCTTAATCCTGCATTCTCCTCTCAGCAAACCCTCTCAATCCCTTTCCTTTCCACACCCTTTTTGGCGGACCAATGGAATCACATTCCACGCGGCAGAGGAGCTGTTGCGGGCGCGGTGGACGAATTCCACTCGGCATGCAACGCGAAAAAGTATGTTCGTTGTCGACGCGGTGGACGTGTTCCACTCGGCGTGCAACCATGAAACATACAGAGGGCCGCAGGTCGAAATAGGATTCCGCATTATCCCACTTAAGCTGCCTACATACCCTTTGTTTCATTCCCAGGGGGGCGCCTCGAGAAAACAACTCACACACGTACAGCAGCAGCTCGTGTGTCCACCGGGGGGAGGAGGGGGGGCGGGCCCCAGTGCTTAATCAACCCGGTTGAAGCAACCGCTTTAAGCAGCCAAGATCTGGTCTTTGGGGAGGAGGGAGCGGGGGCCCGCGCCGATCGGCGAAACAAGACATAAGAAACAGCTACGTACCTCTCAAGACGGCTCAATGGGCCCGATTTCGGCACACCCCTCACGCACTCTACGCCTATCCAAGGCCTAGACGACCCAGAGCGTCCAAGGCCCACCTCGAGCAAACCCAATGTCTCGGCATTCCCACAAACTATGGTAATGGAGCGAAGCTTCCGCGCGTTGAGCGGAAGTTCAAGCTCAAGCTAAAAGAGAACTATAAAATGGAGCGAAGCTTCCGCGCGTTGAGCGCAAGTATTCGCTTCCTTCGTGGCGGCCCTGAAAAAAAGCACACCCACCTCAAAAAGCCAACGTCTCGCGTGAGATATCCCCGAATGCTGACCGCAAGTGGGCAAATGTCCCACCCCGTGGTCGCTCCCCATTGTGGCGCCCAGCAACGTTTGTTGCGACATCGCGAACACCACGCGGCCCTGAAAAAGACGCGCCTACATCCGTGAAACAAGCGAACCGCTGGAGACATCCCCACAATCTGGGCACGAACCGGTAAGTGTCCTAATTATCCCCTGGCGGCACCCCCTTGTGTTGCCCAAGTGCGAGGCCTGTCACACCGCGATAATTCTGATCGTGATATGGAAAAGGAGGGAGGAGGAGGAGGAGGAGGAGGAGGGAGTGAGTAGACGGAGGCGCGACACGGATAACAAGAATTCACGACGCAAAACACGGAAATAAACGCCGCAACATATTCCACGAGACGTGCAACTGCCTGCACAATGATCCGTTATCACCGTCGCACCCTTGATCCGCACGCGCCTCCTCGCCTCGGGCTGCTCTCCCGCAGCCGCGCCCCGCCGTCGACGGCGAGCGCGCGCCTTGTGGGTGCCCTGACCGTCCCGGGCGGCCGCCGCAGGCCCGAACGTGCGTTTGATTCGCCCATGTCGTCCAGCCCGCCCATCTGAACCAAGAAAGCCAGTTTCTGCTGAGACATCCTCACGATTCGCTCTTAAACTTAAGCTGGCCACGGCGTGCAGGTGACGCTGGCGGTGTGCTGCCCGCGCCGAGGCGAGAGCGCCGTTTGGACGGACTTTCGGCCATTGTACGGTTCGGCCCGCATAGTACGCTATGTTATCAATGCGAGGCTAAGCTATGCGGTGTGATGCGATGCGATACTATGCTGTGCGATGCGATGCTATGCTACGCCATACTGTGCCATGCGATGATCTGCTAGTATATGCGACGCGATGCGATGCGATGCTATGACATGCTATGCGATGCTATGCTATGCTACGCGATGCTCGTCTATGCTGTGTTGTGCGATGCTATGCGATGCTATGCTATGCTCTGCTGTGCGATGCAATGCTATGTTGTAGCTCCAGTTGGTTCCCCTTCCTCACCCCCACCACCACACGCACAACCTCTTTATCACCCGAAGGGTGGTCGTACATGTAGGTATACACTGGCAGGATCTCGCGGCCAGAGATACAACCGCCTCGCGCACACTTGCCTGGAGCGGGGAGGGATGGGGAGGAATCTGGGAGGAGCGGGGAGGGGTGCAGAGTGAGGTGTCTTGTGGGCCTCTTGGACTGTCTCAGAGCGCTCTGGGATCCACAGGCGCCTACGGAGGTCGTCTTGGAGGGCTCTGTGGGACGTTTTGGGGCGATCCTGGGAGCTTCTTGGACCGTCTTGGAGGCCTTGTTGGGATGTCTTGCGGCGCTCTTGGGGTTCTCTGAGGCCGTCGTGGACGCTATTAATACAAAGCGCATATGCCCAAAATAAACGCTTCCCAAAGGAATTAGGGCGATGTGTGTTCCTTGCTGCCCTCATAAGTAAGCGCTTGGGGGGCCTCTCGGGCCGTCTTGAAGCCATCATGGGCGTCTTGACGAACTCTTGGACCGTCTCGTAAGCCTCCTGGACCGTCTGGGGAGCGCCTTCGGGCCCTCCGAAAGCCCCCCGAAGGACCCCGAGGGACACAGTGGGCACCGCGGGGGGAGGGGGGAGTTTGGGAAAAGTGGGCAGCCTCGGGCCCCAGGGGTCTGGTCGCGGGGTCCGCATGGTGATGGGCAACTATGATGAGCGCTTGCGCGCTGCAGTCAGATCCACCTTGAGCCAAAATGGCTACGGATGCTCGTGGGGCGTCTTTGGGGGCTCCTGTGGGGCCTCGTGGAGCCTCTAGGAGGCCTCTAGGGGGCCTCTTGGGCTCTCTTGGGGTCTCTTGGGGCCTCCTGGAGGCCTACTGGGGCGGAAGGCTCGAATTGTCGGTTCGTGTTCCCCCTCTTGAGCCCCTCTTGGGGCCCTCTTGAGGCGATCTTGGGCGCCTCTAGGGCCGCCTTGGGGCACTTTTTGGGCCATCTTGGGGGCTCTCTCTATTGCGCCGTCGTGGCGCCCTCTTTGGGTGCCTCTTGGGCCGTCTTGAGCTGGTTTCTGGGGCCTCATGGGCTGTCTTGAACCGTTGGAAGCACGAAACAGCGAGAACACGAACAACCTTCAAAAACCATTGAGGAAACCTACTTGCTTCGCCTCCTGAGTGCCTCGTGGGAGCACTTTTGAGGGCATCTTGGCCATCTTGAAGCTCTCTTGGGCTGTCTTCAAAGCCATGTTGGACCAATTGTGGAACGCTCTTGTGCGGTCTTGGGCTCTCTCGGACCGGTCGTGGGCCATCAAGGCGCCATCTTGGACGTCTCTCGGCCCCTTTTGACGTTTTTTGGCGCCCCCCGCTGGGCCCGAAACGGTCAGACGAAAAATCAGTGCACTTCGGAGGGCCCGGAACCCCCTACCCATTATACGTGTATATATATATGTATGCATATACAGACTTACATATATATATATATATATATATATACACTATATATTATGCATACATAAACCAACACTTCATATATATATATATGTATATAGATGTGCATATGTATGTAAACATGTATATATACATACATACATACATGCATGCATACATATATGCATACATACATACATACATACGTACGTACATACGTACATACGTACATACGTACATACGTACATACGTACATACGTACATACGTACATACATACATACATACATACATACACACATACACACATCCGTACATACATACATACATACATACATACATACATACATACATACATACAGACAGACATACATACATACATACATACATACATATATACATACTTGAACCACGCGCGCGCTGCGCGCGCGCTTTGGTTCTAGCAAGATGCGGCGACGGTCTAGGGTGTTCGCAGCATCGGAGAGCAGAAAGACGTCTATCAATCATGATCAATCAGCAAACCGCACCATCCCTCTATGCCCACACGGATGCACGCCATGAGCCCCAGTCGACCTTAATCCTGCATTCTCCTCTCAGCAAACCCTCTCAATCCCTTTCCTTTCCACACCCTTTTTGGCGGACCAATGGAATCACATTCCACGCGGCAGAGGAGCAGTTGCGGGCGCGGTGGACGAATTCCACTCGGCATGCAACGCGAAAAAGTATGTTCATTGTCGACGCGGTGGACGTGTTCCACTCGGCGTGCAACCATGAAACATACAGAGGGCCGCAGGTCGAAATAGGATTCCGCATTATCCCACTTCAGCTGCCTACATACCCTTTGTTTCATTCCCAGGGGGGCGCCTCGAGAAAACAACTCACACACGTACAGCAGCAGCTCGTGTGTCCACCGGGGGGAGGAGGGGGGGCGGGCCCCAATGCTTAATCAACCCGGTTGAAGCAACCGCTTTAAGCAGCCAAGATCTGGTCTTTGGGGAGGAGGGAGCGGGGGCCCGCGCCGATCGGCGAAACAAGACATAAGAAACAGCTACGTACCTCTCAAGACGGCTCAATGGGCCCGATTTCGGCACACCCCTCACGCACTCTACGCCTATCCAAGGCCTAGACGACCCAGAGCGTCCAAGGCCCACCTCGAGCAAACCCAATGTCTCGGCATTCCCACAAATTATGGCAATGGAGCGAAGCTTCCGCGCGTTGAGCGGAAGTTCAAGCTCAAGCTAAAAGAGAACTATAAAATGGAGCGAAGCTTCCGCGCGTTGAGCGGAAGTTCAAGCTCAAGCGCATACAGCTGGACTTCAAATAATTTGGATCGAAAATGGAGCGACGCTCACAGCGAAGGCAGAACATCAAGCTCAAGCTAATGTGAAGGGGAGCCCCAGGTTGCCGTGGGCCTGCAGAAGGTGGGTCTCCTTTCTGCGGTCCAGGCGGCGCCAGAGCACCGCTCCCCTCGGATCCTGCCCAATGCCTGCCCACGAACCCCCAGGCCTGTCCAAGGTCAGCCCGACGGCCTATCCAATGCCTGCCTCAGGCTTACCTGGCGGCCTTTCAAGAGCTGATACATGGCCTACCCAGAACCCAGTGAAGGCCCGCACACGACCTAGCCAAGGCTCATCACAGATTTGTCACGTCCAAGATCTTTACAAATTTTACGTCTAGCGAACCACATGCGAGCGCCATAACGAATGTGAACACCCAAATGCGCGCGATCACCGTGCCCGCGCTCGTCTTACAACCGCGACGAAAATCTTTACAACGATGGGCTGTCGTGAAGGGTTCTATGGTGCGCCCACCTTCGTCGTGCAACCACCGCGCAAAATTTGCCAACACTGGGCCACCCTGAAGGTTTGAACGGTACGCGCCAAAAAAAATCGACAACGAAATAATCGATCCGACGGTCTTCCCAGTACCGCGGCGACTGCCGGGACTGATCCGAGTGTTCGCTTCCTTCGTGGCGGCCCTGAAAAAAAGCACACCCACCTCAAAAAGCCAACGTCTCGCGTGAGATATCCCCGAATGCTGACCGCAAGTGGGCAATGTCCCACCCCGTGGTCGCTCCCCATTGTGGCGCCCAGCAACGTTTGTTGCGACATCGCGAACACCACGCGGCCCTGAAAAAGACGCGCCTACATCCGTGAAACAAGCGAACCGCTGGAGACATCCCCACAATCTGGGCACGAACCGGTAAGTGTCCTAATTATCCCCTGGCGGCACCCCCTTGTGTTGCCCAAGTGCGAGGCCTGTCACATCGCGATAATTCTGATCGTGATATGGAAAAGGAGGGAGGAGGAGGAGGAGGGAGTGAGTAGACGGAGGCGCGACACGGATAACAAGAATTCACGACGCAAAACACGAAAATAAACGCCGCAACATATTCCACGAGACGTGCAACTGCCTGCACAATGATCCGTTATCACCGTCGCACCCTTGATCCGCACGCGTTCGACGGAAACTGGCGGCAATCAAACTGGCCCAATCTGCCAGGGCATCGCTCGTGGGGGGAGGGCCTCCTCGCCTCGGGCTGCTCTCCCGCAACCGCGCCCCGCCGACGGCGAGCGCGCGCCTTGTGGGTGCCCTGACTGTCCCGGGCGGCCGCCGCAGGCCCGAACGTGCGTTTGATTCGCCCATGTCGTCCAGCCCGCCCATCTGAACCAAGAAAGCCGGTTTCTGCTGAGACATCCTCACGATTCGCTCTTAAACTTAAGCTGGCCACGGCGTGCAGGTGACGCTGGCGGTGTGCTGCCCGCGCCGAGGCGAGAGCGCCGTTTGGACGGACTTTCGGCCATTGTACGGTTCGGCCCGCATAGTACGCTATGTTATCAATGCGAGGCTAAGCTATGCGGTGTGATGCGATGCGATACTATGCTGTGCGATGCGATGCTATGCTATGCTGCTACGCCATACTGTGCCATGCGATGATATGCTAGTATATGCGACGCGATGCGATGCGATGCTATGACATGCTATGCGATGCTATGCTATGCTATGCTACGCGATGCTCGTCTATGCTGTGTTGTGCGATGCTATGCGATGCTATGCTATGCTCTGCTGTGCGATGCAATGCTATGTTGTAGCTCCAGTTGGTTCCCCTTCCTCACCCCCACCACCACACGCAACCTCTTTATCACCCGAAGGGTGGTCGTACATGTAGGTATACACTGGCAGGATCTCGCGGCCAGAGATACAACCGCCTCGCGCACACTTGCCTGGAGCGGGGAGGGATGGGGAGGAATCTGGGAGGAGCGGGGAGGGGTGCAGAGTGAGGTGTCTTGTGGGCCTCTTGGACTGTCTCAGAGCGCTCTGGGATCCACAAGCGCCTACGGAGGTCGTCTTGGAGGGCTCTGTGGGACGTTTTGGGGCGATCCTGGGAGCTTCTTGGACCGTCTTGGAGGTCTTGTTGGGATGTCTTGCGGCGCTCTTGGGGTTCTCTGAGGCCGTCGTGGACGCTATTAATACAAAGAAACGTTTGGCCAAATAGACGTTTCCCAAAGGAATTAGGGGATGTGTGTCCTGCGGCCCTCAAAGTGTCTCTGAAGCCTCTTCAAGCGCTTGGGGCCTCTCGGGCGTCTGAATCCATCCAGGGCGCTTGGACGAACTCTTGGACCCGTCTCGGAAGGGCCTCTGGGACGTCTGGAGCGCCTGGGCCCTCGAAAGGCCCCCCCGAAGGGACCCGAGGGACACAGTGGGCACCGCGGGGGGAGGGGGGAGTTTGGGAAAAGTGGGCAGCCTCGGGCCCCAGGGGTCTGGTCGCGGGGTCCGCATGGTGATGGGCAACTATGATGAGCGCTTGCGCGCTGCAGTCAGTTCCACCTTGAGCCAAAATGGCTACGGATGCTCGTGGGGCGTCTTTGGGGGCTCCTGTGGGCCCCGTGGAGCTTAAGAGGCCTCTAGGGGGCCTCTGGCTCTCTTGGGGTCTCTTGGGGCCTCCTGGAGGCCTGGGCGGAAGGCTCGAATTGTCGGTTCGTGTTCCCCCTCTTGAGCCCCTCTTGGTGCCCTCTTGAGGCGATCTTGGGCGCCTCTAGGGCCGCCTTGGGGCACTTTTTGGGCCATCTTGGGAGCTCTCTCTATTGCGCCGTCGTGGCGCCCTCTTTGGGTGCCTCTTGGGCCGTCTTGAGCTGGTTTCTGGGGCCTCATGGGCTGTCTTGAACCGTTGGAAGCACGTAACAGCGAGAACACGAACAACCTTCAAAAACCATTGAGGAAACCTACTTGCTTCGCCTCCTGAGTGCCTCGTGGGAGCACTTTTGAGGGCATCTTGGCCATCTTGAAGCTCTCTTGGGCTGTCTTCAAAGCCATGTTGGACCAATTTTGGAACGCTCTTGTGCGGTCTTGGGCTCTCTCGGACCGGTCGTGGGCCATCAAGGCGCCATCTTGGACGTCTCTCGGCCCTTTTTGACGTTTTTTGGCGCCCCCCGCTGGGCCCGAAACGGTCAGACGAAAAATCAGTGCACTTTGGAGGGCCCGGGACCTCCTACCCATTATACGTATACATATATATATATATATATGTATATGTATATGTATGTATATACATGCTTACATATATATATATATATACTGTATATTATGCATACATAAACCAACACATCATACATATATATATATATGTATGTATGTGTATATATATATATAAATATTCCCTTTTCTATATTTTTATAATCCTGGGGGGTGGGACCCCCCCCCCCGAAATAGGATCCTCCCCAACCGGGACTTCCGGAAACGGGACCCCTCACGAGGATCGCAGCCTTCGAGCGCGAAAATTAGCGCTCTCCGTCCAAAGAGGAAGGTGAGAGGACACGCGAGGCTCCTTGGACCTCCCGAGAGGCTTTCTCGAGGCTCCTACGAAGGCCCAAGAGGGTCCCAAGAGCCTTCCAGAGTCCTCCGAAGAAGCCCCCGAGAGATGAACATCTGTGATTTCCTATGGTTTTTCTAAGTTTATTGCTTCTTTGCATGTTCACTGTTCCGACGTGCCAAGACGGCCGAAGACGCCCACAAGACCGATGCCAGACGGCTCAAGAGGCCTCCAAGCGAGTCCGAAACCGGCCCAAGACAGCCCCGACACGGCCCAAGGGGTGCCCAAGACGGCCCCAGAGAGCCCCAAGACGGCCTTCAGAAACGGCACCCCTCACGAGGATCGTAGCCTTCCAGCGCGAAACTGAGCGATCTTCGTCCGAAGAGGCACCTACGAGGGTACGCGAGGGTCCTCGGGTTGCCTTCAAAGCTTCTTAAAGGTTCCCCCGACAGCTTGAGAAGGCCCCACGAACCTCGCAGAGTTCTCTGAAGAGGGCCCCAAGAGATCAAAATCATTAATTTCCCATGGCTTTCCTAAGATTTTGGCTTCGTTGCATGTTCACTGTTCCGACGTGCCAAGACGGCCGAAGACGCCCACAAGACCAATCCCAGAGGGCCCAAGCAGCCTCCAAGCGAGTCCACAGCCGGCCCAACAGAGCCTCCAGACGGCCCAAGCCGTGCCCAAGACGGCCCCAGAGAGCCCCACGACAAGCTTCAGACAGAGCTTAAAAGGGAAAAATCATACAATTGCAACGCGCTCGGCTCCCACACGGCCACGCGAGGCCCCAAGCCCCTTCCAGGAGGCCACAAGAAGGGCCACCAGGCGCGCAAAAGGCTTATGATTTCAAGGACTCTGCACCCAGACGCCCACACGAAGCTCCAAGACTCCTCGACGGCTCCCCAGACGTGCCACGAGGCGCCCAAGAGCCGCCAAGAAGCATTCACGAAGTTCCCCCACGACGCCCCACAAGGCCTCTAAGAACCTCCACGAGTTCTCCGAAGAAGGCCTTTATAATCCTGGGGGGTGGGACCCCCCCCCCCGAAATCCGCCGACCCTGTCGGCGTGTGTGAGGGGCTTGTCCGTTCGACTCGTCATCTCCGTCATTCGTTAGTCGTCGTCTCTGTCGTCTCCTTTCCCCTGCGCCCCCCCTTTCCCTGGGCCCGTCGCCGCTCCCCTCTCCTTCCCCAGCGCCTCCTCCTCAAGCGCGCCAGCCAAACCGAACTTGAGCAACGTCGGAATTGAGTCGAAGGGAAGCCCCTTCCCTTTGATCCCTCCCCCGCCGGGAGGGGGGGGGGGGGTCCCGGGGGGGGGTCCCGGGGGGGTCCCGGGGGTGGAGGGAGGGCGCGCGTTCAGATCCCCGGGGATCCCGGGGCCCAGAAAAGCCCGTCGCCGCTCCCCTCTCCTTCCCCAGCGCCTCCTCCTCAAGCGCGCCAGCCAAACCGAACTTGAGCAACGTCGTAATTGAGTCGAAGGGAAGCCCCTTCCCTTTGATCCCTCCCCCGCCGGGAGGGGGGGGGGGGGTCCCGGGGGGGGGTCCCGGGGGGGTCCCGGGGGGGGGTCCCGGGGGGGGGCGCGCGTCAGATACGACGCCCCCTCCCCGGGGATCCCGGGGCCCAGAAAAGCTCCAAGACGGGCCAAGAGTGCCCCAAGAGGCCTCCAAGACGGTCCAAAAGGGCCCCGAATCGCCGAACGACTTGTCCAAGACGCCTTGACGGACTCCAGACGACCCAAGAGCCCTGCAAGACGCTCCAAGAGGCCTACCAGGAGCACTCTCAAGACGGCCCCAAGAAGCTAAATTAATTGATTTCCTATTGTTTTTTGAATGATTTTGGCGTTCTCGACTCTTCCCCTTCCCGACGCTCCAAGACACGCCAAGAGGCCCCCAAGATCGCCCTAAGACGGCCCAAGAGGCCTCCAAGAGGGTCCCAAAACGGCCCAAGAAAGCGCAAAGACGGCCCAAGACGTCTCCAAGACGGTCCTAGAGGCGCCCAAGACGGCTCCAAGAGGGTGCCCAGATGCGGGACCCGACCCGACATGTCGAGCTCTCAGCCCTGAGAGGCTCCCAGGAGGCCCCAAGAGGCTCCAGGAGGCCCCCACGAGGCCCCAAGGAGGCCCCCAGGAAGCTCCAAGAGGCCCCCAAGCGACTCCCAACAGGCCCCCAAACTGCTCCCCAGAGACCCGAAAGAGCGCTCCAAAGAGACCCCACGAAGCATCCCAGGAATCTCACCCACGTCAGCGTCGTCGTCGTCGTCGTCGTCGCCGCCGCCGTCGTCGTGTGACAGCACACCCGACGACGACGATGACGACGACGACGACGACCACAGCGCACTGAGCCAGCCCGCGCCGCCCCGCCGGTGGGCCGAGCCGCGCCCGCCGCCCCCATGAAGGCGGCACGGGCGCCCCTGGCCGCAACCTCACGCCTCGTGAGGCCTCCAGGGTCGGCGGCACCGGCCGTAAGGCCTTCGCAATAGGATCCTCCCCAACCGGGACTTCCGGAAACGGGACCCCTCACGAGGATCGCAGCCTCCGAGCGCGAAAATTAGCGCTCTCCGTCCAAAGAGGAAGGTGAGAGGACACGCGAGGCTCCTTGGACCTCCCCAGAGGCTTTCTCGAGGCTCCTACGAAGGCCCAAGAGGGTCCCAAGAGCCTTCCAGAGTCCTCCGAAGAAGCCCCCAAGAGATGAAAATCAGTGATTTCCTATAGTTTTTCTAAGATTTTTGATTCTTTGCATGTTCACTGTTCCGACGTGCCAAGACGGCCGAAGACGCTCACAAGACCGATGCCAGACGGCTCAAGAGGCCTCCAAGCGAGTCCGAAACCGGCCCAAGACAGCCCCGACACGGCCCAAGGGGTGCCCAAGACGGCCCCAGACAGCCCCGACACAGCCCAAGGGGTGCCCAAGACGGCCCCAGAGAGCCCCAAGGTTTTTTTTTCTTTCTCGCATGTTCGGCTCTCCTCACCTCCGACACAGCCGAAACTGCCTCCAAAAGTCCCGCGAGACGCCCCTCGCCCATTCTTCCTCTTCCTCCCTCACCTCATCCTCATCCTCGTCGATTCTTTTCCCCCCGTCCTTCATTTCCTCCGTGTCCCCCTCCTCCTCCTCCTCACAGTCCTTGTCCACCTCGGCCCCCCGGTGGCTTCAAAACTGTTTTCCAGAGGTCCCCGAAAGGCGCGCCGCGAAATCGCTATACACATACAAGAATTTCTCACCCATAGACCATAACTCAGAGCCTCATCTCAATGTCCCCCTCCTCCTCGTCCTCCTCCACCCTCTCCACGTTCCCCTCCTCCTCGTCCTCCTCCTCTTGTTTCTGGTCCGCTTCACCTCGTCATGTTCGATGATTCGCCCCCCCCATCCTCCGCCTCATCTCCATTCTCCTGTCTCCGTCCTCCTTTTTCTCACCAGTACGCGTGCCCGATTCGACATCATTTGCATGTCTTGCACTTCAGGGTGCCTTTATTGGCGTCTCGCGGGACATTGTGCGTCATGATGCCCTCAGGCCGCCACACAGAGCTTCCAAAAGACCCCCCCCCGAAAACCCGAACTTCGCCCCCCGAAGAGAAAAAAACAAGGGGGCGGCGGATGTGGCGTAAGCCTGAAGAATCACGAGTACGGTAAACATATACGTTTTACGGAAGGAATGGATATATTTTTGCTTCTCGGGGCCCTCGTGGGGCAAATTGCACGGGTTACGAGGCGTCTTCGAAGCCTCTGGGGCCGATGGAGACGTCCCGTGATCCGATCCGTCAAAGCCGTCTTCAGGGTGGTGGGCGGCTGGCTGGGGCCGCCGTGACGCTCATCGAACCGCCCTCCGATGCGATTTTGGGCCCCTCAAGGTCTGGCCGGGCCCCCGGGCCACACATTTGTGGTAGAGGTCGTGGCCCCTGGGCCCCCCGGGCCCCCGGGCCTGGTTGCGGCCCGGTCCGGTCTGCAACCGGACGACCCTCCTTTCCGCTTCCGATGCGCTCTTCGTGGCCAAGGCTGGCTTTGTCTTGAATTGATTGTCCAAACGCAACCCTGGGCATCGCAGTTTTTTGGTTGCATCTGGGGCTGTCTGGGAAACGCAGTTCCCCAATCAGAGCTTGCTTCTGTAGGGGTTCTAGCGGATATAAAGCTGAGGAGAGGTGAGCGGCCGATTTCGGTGGCCGAGGCCGGGTGCCCGGGTGCCCGGGGGTGCCCGGGTGGCCGATTTCGGTGGCCGGGCCTGGGTGCCCGGGTGCCCGGGTGCCTGGGGGTGCCCGGGTGCCCGGGGGTGCCCGGGTGCCCGGGGGTGCCCAATAGCCCAATAGCCCAGTAGCCCTATAGCCCTATAGCCGTATAGCCCTATAGCCCTGTAGCCCTATAGCCTTATATCCCTATAGCCCTAATAGCCTTATATCTCTATAGCCCCATAGCCCATATAGCTCTATAGCCCCATAGCCCTATAGCCCTATGGCCCTATAGGTCACAGTCCTATAGTCCTATATATAGCCCGATAGCCCTACAGCCCGACAGCCGTATAGCCCTATAGCCCTAACAAAAATCTGATTGGGGTTTTTCTCCGGTATCATTTTTTGGTTGCATCTGGGGCTTTCTGGGAAACCTTTTGGGCGTCTCGGGAGGCGTCGGGGGGGGGGTCTTGCGAGTTACGTGGGGGTTCCTGTTGGGCTTCTGGGAGCCCAGGGCTGGAAATGTTCGTTCGGCCCCCTCCTGGACCGCTGGGCTCTTGTGTGCGGAAACACGAAACAGCGAGAATGCAAAAAACATAGCAAAAAAGCCTTCCGAGCGCTTCTTGGGGGCTTCTCGGCGCCTCCTGGAGCCACTTGGGGTCGAAAGCTTGGAATTCGATGGTGGCTTTCCTCCTCTGGGGCCCTCTCGGGCCCGTCTTGGAGACTCTCTTGGGCCGTCTTGGGCCCTTCGTGGGCCGTCCTGGAGCTTTCTGGGGCTGTATTGGGGCCCTCTGGAGCGCGTCCTGGGCCGTATTGGGGCGGTCTCGGGAGCTTCTGAAGTCGTCAAGCACGGACCGACAGCGAAAACAAGCAATATGTTGAAAATATACGTTTTACAAAGAGAATGGGGCTATTTTGGCCCCTTGGGGCTCTCTTTGGGGCCCTATTGGGGGTCGCTTGGGGTGTCTTGGGGGCTTCTGAAGCCACCTTGAAGGCCATGTTGGGCGTCTGGGAGCGACCTTCGGTCGTCCCGGGTCTGTTCTGGAGCCTCTTGGGGCCTCCTTGGCGCCTTCTGGCGGCCTTCTGTGAGGCCCCGGGGCTCCCCGAGGGCCCCGGGGCCCACATTAGCGGTCGTCTTGGGCCCTTCGTGGGCCGTCCTGGAGCTCTCTGGGGCTGTATTGGGGCCCTCTGGGGCGCGTCCTCGGCCGGACCGACAGCGAAAACAAGCAATATGTTAAACATATACGTTTTACGAAGGGAATGGGGTTATTTTGGCCCCTTGGGGCTCTCTTGGGGGCCCTATTCGGGGTCGCTTGGGGTGTCTTGGGGGCTTCTGAAGCCGCCTTGGAGGCCATGTTGGGCGTCTGGGAGCGACCTTCGGGCGTCCCGGGTCTGTTCTGGAGCCTTTCGGGCCTCCTTGGTGCCTTCTGGCGGTCTTCTGTGAGGCCCCGGGGCTCCCCGAGGGCCCCAGAGCCCACATTTGTGGTAGCGGCGCTGGCCCCGGGCGCACGGACCTGGTGCGCCGTCATATGAATAAATACGTATGGTGTTTTACCATGCGTATACATACACGTACGTGAGATGTTACACCATGCATATGCATGCACATACGTAGATGTGATAACATGCATATGCATACACATACGTCAGCATTGACACACTGCATGTACATGCACGTACGTAAGATGCTGTACCATGCATGTAGATACATGTACGTATGATATGAGGTCACAAATGTTCATATATATACGTGTGCTGTGGTCTCAGATATACAGATATACAGCCATGCCCCCTAGCTGAATATGATACCTATGTGTGAATCATACGGGGCGCGCATGGATTAACATCACACATGCATAGGGCGGTGTGTCCCGACAGGCGGCTCCACAGCCGGACAATTGTTTCAAGGGTTTTGTTTCAAGTTGTGTTTCAAGTTTTGTTTCTGGGGCGTTTCGGATTTAGTCTCTGGGCCCTGGCCTGGTTTTGTTTCTGGGCCCTGGCCAAGAGTGCCCAAGAGGCCCCCCCGGAGGCCCCAAGAGGTCAGAGTTGTGAGGATGCCTCAGGCGGTAGTGGCCAGACCACCTGCTCAGGGCAACTCGCAACTCAGAGTGGCGAGGGTCTCAGGCGGAAGTGGCCAGACCACCTTGGGGCAATGTATCTCCGAGGTCAGAGCTCAGTGCATCTCGGAACCCAGAGTTGCGAGGATGTCTCAGGCGAACGTGCCCGGACCACCATGGGGCAGGGCACCTCCGAGGTCAGAGATCGCAGGATGTCTCAGGCGAGATCGGAGTGAACACCTCACCTCAGGGCGTCTCGAAACCCAGAAATGCGAGCGTGTCTCAAGCGAAAGTGCCCGGACCACCGTGGGGCAGGGCACCTCCGCGGTCAGAGTGTCGAGGATGTCTCAGGCGAAAGTGGTCTGACCAACTCAGGTCAGGACGTCTCGGAACCCAGAATTTTGAGGATGTCTCAGGCGAACCGGGCCTCCTCCTGCGCTTCCTCCTCTTCATCCTCCTCCTCCTCCTCCTCCTCCTCCTCCTCCTCCTCCTCCTGCTCTTCCTCCTCTTGCTTCTCCTCCTCCTCCTCCTCCTCCTCCTCCTCCTCCTCTTCTGCCTGGATGCTGCGCCGGTTGCGAACGCCTGCTCCTCCACGAAATTCATCCTCATCCGCCTCCCCTTGCCCATGTCCCTCCCCGCCTCCTCGCTCTTTCTCCCCCTCCTCCTCCTCCTCCTCCTCCTCCTCCTCCTCCTCCTCCTCGTCGTCCTACTCCCCCCCTGTCCTGTCTTCATCCTCCCACTCCTCCTCCCTCCTCCTCCTCCGCTGGCCGAGCCGGGCCGGGCCGGGCCGAGCCGAGCCGGCGGAGGAATAGTCTGATTATGGAAGGGAGGGGGAAGAAAACGAGCAGGAGGAGGAGGAGGAGGAGGAGGAGGAGGAGGAGGACATGGATGAGGTGCTTGTTCGAACGGCCGAAACGGTCCTCCCGGTCCCCTCCACCTCCTACTCCTTCTGGCTCAACCCTCGGCTCGGATTGCGCTGGACGCCTGCCCGACGTTCACTCCTCCTCCTTCTCCTCCTCCTCATCGATGCTCCCTCCTCCTCCCGGGTGCCCGGGGGATGCCCGGATGCCCCGGTGCCGGGGTGCCTGCAGTGCCCGGGTGTCCGGGTGCCCCGGTGCCAGGGTGCCCGACAGGGGGTCTTCCGTGCGGGTCTTCCGTGCGGCGACAGTGCTCTCGCTGTTGAAGGATGCGAATCCAAGGGCGCAGTTGTACGACCGAATGTGTTGCATGAAGTGGTCGTGGGAAGGACCCGGACGAAGGAGCTGAGCCATTTCGGCCGGAGCGGGAGGCAGTAGGGGGATGCCAGCCAGGGCTCCGTACCTGCAGCACGCGCCGAAGTCCTTTCTGCGTGCTGCCGGGCAACGCGCGCGTTCGGCGAAGAAGTGCAGAGCCCCGCACGTTGCGCAGGCTCCTTGAAAGTGGCCGGTCGGAGAGAGCGACGCTTTCAGAACGCGGTTGCTGCACCATTCGTCTGTCGACCACCAGCCGGCGCGGGTGGCCGGTGCGTACGCCAAGAGAAGTTCCAGGCACGAGTTCTGCGAACCAGTTCCAATGCGCTGCGCAGGCGGGCGGACAGCTGGACGAGTTCGGAAGTGCTACGCGGGTGGACTTGAGGCGACACCACGGCACGGAACATTTCGGCGAGTCACGTGCTCGGAGGTACATGCGGACGGCTGCCGCCACCTGCTTGCGGAGTGCTTGCAACGGATCGCTACGTGGACGGGCGTGTGGGACACCAGAAGACCCCGACGTCAGAGGATGATGGGGCCCGGCGGCGGCGGTGGCTTCCGGGGCATGTCGGACGTGGTCGGGGCAGTATCCGGTGGCGTACATTGTTTCGGTCAACTTTCTGTCGCACAATGGGAACGAACATGTGGGTTTAAAGCGACGCTCGCACATGCCAACGTTGTTGTGCGGCACTGCGCGTCGCACGCCATGGCGGGCGGGGTCGCGGCAGCCGGCCTTTCCGGGCCCCTGGCAAGGGGGCCCCGCGAGGCAACAGTGCCTACATTCCACCACGGTGCCGAGAGGGCCCACGAGAAAAGCGCACCCAATGGCACGATTGCTACATGGCTTCCGTTTCCGAATGCACGCGATGCAGAGGCCGTCGGACGACTTCTGTTGAACTACACCGTTGCACCCAGACGAGCTACAAGGGCGCTCGGCTTGCTCGTAGGATCGTTTGGAGAGGGATGGTAGTGGTTGTGGTGTGGACAGCCCACACGTTCGACACAGGCCTGCTGAACCAGGGGTGGAACGGCCGTCGCACCTACGCGTCGCGCGTGGGAAACAGGACGAAATGCAAAGACAACACAAAGTGTCCTCTGGCGACTCGACTACGTTCATACACGCGGGCGCGCGGCAGAAGTGGAGCAGGGCGGGCGGTTGGCAGACGAGGCAATGCTGTCCGTGTTGTCGAGGGGCGCGGAAGTTGCAGGTGGCCGTGGCGCAAGGAAAGACCCCGACGATGCATATGGGGCATTGCGCGCCCGTTCAAAATGTGCTTTCTTACACCGCTGGCGCCCCGCACTTCGGAGTGCTACATCGCGAGGGCGTAGATGCAAGCGCCGTCGAAGACTGCGCTGGGGCGGCTAGAGAAGGGCTGGCGGCTGGGCTGGCTCCGCCACAGTGAGCGCACTAATCTGGAGTTCCGGGCGCTCCTCGGCGCGAGAAGCACACTGTGCACGGTCGACGTCCGGCTTGGCATGGGACGCAAGTAGTGTGGGCTGCATCGCTCCGTTCCTCCAGGCAGCCAGGCGATGCGCAGGCGAATTGCCGACCAGGGTTGTAGGGGCAAGAATGGTTGTTGTGGTGGTTAACGCATTGCGGAAGCCGGCCTGATGCATTTTTGACCTTTTGCCGGACGTGGGAAGGACACCCCAGCGCCGCGAAGCGACAGGGCAGGGAGCCTTCAGAGCACGGAAAGCACGGGCCAGATGATTTGTTGGTTGCCAGAAGGCGGCAGCCGACGCGGGCGTTCCTACGCAAGTTCCACTCACGCGTGGTATTGTGGCATGGGTCGGAATAGTGCGTTGCGCAGAAGGTAGGCGTGACATGTGTTTTTGGCCGTCGGAAGGGTAGAGCTACAGGGGCCTCGCACTGGGGGTGGGCACACCGTGCATCTGCCGAAAAGGCACCGCTTGCAAAATCTTTGACGTTCTCGTTTGTTGGTGCCCTCGACTGGGATCTGAGCTTGGAGTCCACTGCAAATTGGATAGTTATGACACGTGTGTCGCGGCCTCTCAGTAACAGCTGAAGCCATGACCACGAATACGGAGGTGCAGGGAGCGGCGGCTCGACCCGCGATATGGATGGCAGCCTGCAATGCCGTAGAAGTAAGCAGGAGAATACTGACTGGTGACTGCGGAGGCAGCAGCATCATGTCTTCAGCCGATATGGGGTACGGGGTCGGTGGAGCAGGACGCGGAAGTGCAACTCGGAGACCTTGTTTTGAACAAAAAAAAAAAAAGAAAAAAAAAAAAAAGAAAAAAAAAAAAAAAAACAAGAAAGAGAAATAGCTCCTCCGGGAACAAAAGAGGAAAAACAAATCAACATACACACAGTGTCAAGACCGCAAAACACAAGCAGCATGAGCACAAACAACACAAAAACGCCAGAACATACCATTACTCAAACACCATAACCAACAGCAGGTCGAGTACCCAATAAAATGCCTCTGCTCAGACGCATGTCCCCGACCAGGCACCAAGGATGGTCCACTGATGAGCACGGAAAACGAAAGACTACCCGGAACTAGCCCGAAGATGGCTCATGGCACCTTCGCTCTAGGTAGCTAAAAATTTTAGAGGGCCTGGTTACGTCACTACTCCCCGTCCTCCTCTTCCTCCACTTCCACCTCCTCCTCCTCCTCCTCCTCCTCATCATCCAACATCAGCCACCTCCATGTCCACCCCCGTCACTCTTCTAAAGCCGCACCTTTCTCTTCCTACACCTCGTTCTCGTCCTTCCTCACCTCGAGTCACTCCCCAGTCCTCCTCATCCTTCGCTCCCCTTCCATCCTTGTCATCAGCATACCTCGTCACCATTACTTACGCCTCCTCATCATCATAATGTATGGTGTGGCTCTCGCGTGGCCATCATTGGGCTGTCTTGGGGCCTCGCATGACCCTCTCGGGGTCGGTTTTTGGAGGCATACTGGAAGTCTCTGGAGCGTATTGGGAGGAGTTATTGGGCCTCTTGGGAGCCTCCGGGGAGCCTTTTGGGGGGCGCTTGGGTGGCCTCGGGGGGCTTCTTGCGGCCTCGTGGGGCCCTCTTGGGGTCCGCTGGGCTCGCTTAGGCAATTTTGAGGCCATGTCAGGGCCCGCTTGGGGCCGTCTTGGGCGACTCCTGCGCCGTCCTGGGGCGCTCTTGGGCCGTCTTGGGACGCCTTTGGGGGCTTCTTGGGCCGTCTTGGGCCCGGCTTAAGGGTCTCTTGGGCCGTCCTGGAGCGTCGGAAAGCCAAAAAAAGCAAGAACGCGAAAAACATCGAAAGAACCAATGACAAATCAGCGTTTGTGGCCTCTTGGGGTTCTCTTGGGAGGCCTCTTGGAGGCCGCTTGGGGCGTGTTGGTGGCCTGTGGGCTCGTCTGGAGGCCATGCTGGCGCGTGTTGGAGGCTCGCTGGCCTTTTAGGCAGTCGTCAGGCCATGTCGGGGCCCTCCTGGGGCTGTCTTGAGCGGCTCCTGGATTGTCTTGGGGCTCACTTGGGCCATCTTGGGAGGCCTTTGGGGGCCTCTTGGGTTGTCTTGGGGCCGGCTCAGGGGCCTCTGGGGCCATCCTGGGCTGTCTTGGGTGCCTCTTGGGCCGTCTGGCAGCGTCGGAAAGCAGAAAAAACGAGAAGGCAAAACAAATAGAAAAAAAACAATGAAAAATCAACGTTTGTGGCCTCTTGGGGCTCCTTGGGAGGCCTCTTGGAGGCCGCTTGGGGCGTGTTGGTGGCTTCTGGCCTCGTTTGGAGGCCACGCTGGCGCGTGTTGGAGGTCCGCTGGGCTCGCTTAGGCAGTCTTCAGGCCATGGCGGGGCCCTCCTGGAGCTGTCTTGGGCGGCTCCTGGGCCGTCCTGGGGGCCTTTTGGGCCGTCTCGGGACGCTTTTGGGGGCTTCTTGTGCCGTCTTGGGGCCGGCTTAGGGGCCTCTTGGGCCGTCCTGGGGCTCTCTTGGGGGCCTCTTGGGCCGTCTTGGAGCGTCGGAAAGCACGAAAAAGCGAGAAGACAAAAAACAATGGAAAAAACAATTAAAACAAAACAGCGTTTTTTGCCTCTTGGGGCTCTCTTGGGAGGCGTCTTGGAGGCCGCTTGGGGCGTGTTGGTGGCCGCTGGGCTCGTCTGGAAGCCATGCTGGCGCGTGTTGGAGCGTTCGCGGGCTGTCTTGGCTGGGCTGGAGCCCGCCCTGGCGGTCTCTGGAGCCGAACGGGAACCCTTCCGAGCGGCCCTGGGGGCCCTGCACCCCCATGCGCCCCCGAGGTCCTTGGGCTCGGCCGGGGGACCTCGTCCCCCGGGATATATATATATATATATATATATATACACAAACATACATACATACATACATACATACATACATACATACATGCATACATACATACATACATACATACATGCACATACATACATACATTTCGGAGGGCTCTTGGGCTGTGTATTGGCAGTGTTGGGCCCATCTGGGGCCACGTTCGGGCCATTAGGGCCGCCTTGGGGCCTCCCGCTCCCGCTGTGGGGCCCACCCAGCATGGGCCTGTCCTGGGGCTCTCTTGGGCCGTCTGAGGCTCGTCCCAGGCAATTTTCGGGCTCCCTTGGGCAATCTTGGGGCTCTGTTGGAGGTCTTTTCGGCGGTTTGGGGGCGTCGTCGGCTGTCGTAGAGCGCCGGGAGGTCGAAAACGCGAGACACCGAAAAGCATTTCAAAAACCAACGGAAATCAAGGATTTGAGCCTCTTCGGGCTCTCGGGATGCTTCTCGGAGCTCTCTTGAGCTGGGAGCTCTCTGGGACAGTCTGGGAGCTCCAGGGCCGCTCCGGGGTGCTCTGGGAGCGGACTGGGGAACCCTGGTCCTCCCATGCCCTGTCGTGGTCGCGGCCCCGGTCGCCCGGGCCTCGTGCACAGGGATATCTACATCTCTCTCTCTCTCTCTCTCTCTCTCTCTCTCTCTCTCCTTCTTTATATATATATATACACATGACATATACATATACGTCTGCATATACATATACATTTCCATCTGCATCTACATCTACATCTACATCTACAGCTACATCTACATATGACATACATGTAAATATAGATGTACATATTCATGTACAACTTCATCTACATCTACATATACGTATACGTATACAAATACATATACATGCCCATGTGTACATACATATACACATGCAGATACATATACGTATACATATACGTATACATACACATCTACATAAACATAAGCATATGTACATACGCATACCTAAACCTATACATACACATACACATATACATATAATTATGCATACGCATATGCATGCATCTATATTTGAAAATAAAATCATACCTATACAAATGCATATGCCTATGTACAGATGCACCTATACACAACAGCTTGCATACATATATATACATGCACGTGCATTACATGTACATGTACATGTATATATATACATATACCTATACAAGTACAGTTCCATCAACATGTGCATACACATATACTTGTACATATACATGTACATATACATGTACATATACATATTCATATATATATATATATACAAACATACCTATGAATATGCACATGCAAATACATATACATTTACATATACGTGTACATACGCATATACATATACACGTGCCTATACATATACATATACATACAAGTGCACACACATACACATACATATACATATGCATATACATACACATATCCATCCCCATCTGTATCCATCCATCCATCCATCCATCCATCCGTTCATCCACCCATCCATCCATACATACATACAGACATGCATACATAAATACATACATTGGAAGCCCTTTGGGGTCTGCTTGGGGGCCTCTTGGGGACAAGCTCGGTGCGAAGACGAAAAACACGAATGCGGTTGACATGTACGTTTTCCAAAGAGAACGGGGCCAATTTTGCCTCTCGGGGCCCTCTGGGAGGTCAAATTGCACGGGTTATGAGGCGTCTTGGAGGCCTCGTGTTGGCTGCTTGGGGCCTCGTGGGGGTCTCGGGCGCCCTCTTAGGCGTGGGGCTGGCAATTCCAGTTGGATTGCCCTATCTTGTGCTCCTCTAGGAGCCCTCTGGGAAGCTGTTGGGGCCGTTTTGGGTGCCTCTGGGACCGACCTGGGACCCTCTTGGGCCGTCTTGGCGCCCTCTGGGGGGCCTCTTGGGCCGTGTAGGGGCAATCTTAGGGACCCCTGAGGTCGTCAAGGATGGCGCGAAGACGAAAATCACGAGTACGGTAAACATATACGTTTTACGGAAGGAATGGATATATTTTTGCTTCTCGGGGCCCTCGTGGGGCAAATTGCACGGGTTACGAAGCGTCTTCGAAGCCTCTGGGGCCGATGGAGACGTCCCGTGATCCGATCCGTCAAAGCCGTCTTCAGGGTGGTGGGCGGCTGGCTGGGGCCGCCGTGACGCTCATCGAACCGCCCTCCGATGCGATTTTGGGCCCCTCAAGGTCTGGCCGGGCCCCCGGGCCACACATTTGTGGTAGAGGTCGTGGCCCCTGGGCCCCCGGGCCCCGGGGCCTGGTTGCGGCCCGGTCCGGTCTGCAACCGGACGACCCTCCTTTCCGCCTCCGATGCGCTCTTCGTGGCCAAGGCTGGCTTTGTCTTGAAATGATTGTCCAAACGCAACCCTGGGCATCGCAGTTTTTTGGTTGCATCTG